>VXBA01000317.1:1149891-1171403 GCA_013399895.1 Serilophus lunatus
CCAAAATAAAATTGCAGCATTACTGCTGGAGCCAGGATGACATTACCTGCACCCAGCTGGGTTTAATTTGCTGCAGAGTGGTTGGCAATATCAATTTTTTCTCTGGGCAAAAATCACACTCCATAATAAAACAGATGATTTTTTTTCCCCCCCCTGGCTTATTCCCATGGTAAATGCATGAAATCTTGGAGAAACACGTTTTTGAGCTTGTGGGGCACAGCATCCCAGCTCCCTGTGCAGTGTGTCTGTTGATGTGGGACTCAATTTTGCTAATTACTGTTTGTGATGTGCCTCAGCATGTGCTCTGTCATGAGCCTGGGCAGCTCAGCAGAATCATTCCTGGTGCTGCTGGAGCCAGTGGGAGCAACTGCCTTTCCACAGGGCTGTGACAGTGTCCTGGTGGCTGTGGTGGTGTCCTGGTGGCAGTGATGGTGTCCTGGTGGCTGTGATGGTGTCCTGGTGGCAGTGGTGGTGTCCTGGTGGCTGTGGTGGTGTCCTGGTGGCAGTGATGGTGTCCTGGTGGCTGTGATGGTGTCCTGGTGGCAGTGGTGGTGTCCTGGTGGCAGTGATGGTGTCCTGGTGGCTGTGGTGGCGTCCTGGTGGCTGTGGTGGTGTCCTGGTGGCTGTGATGGTGTCCTGGTGGCTGTGGCCATGCCATGGTGGCTGTGACAGTGCCTGTCAGATGCTGTTGTGGTGCCTGCTGAGCATCTCAGGCCTGGGTGCTCCCCTGATCCATTGGGAACATTTGGGACTCTGCAGAATGAGGGGGGAAGCAGCTTCAATTTTGTATCTATGGAGGGATGTGGGATGAGTCACTAAAAATGGGCAGATCTCCCCATTTGGAATACTTGGCCTTTTGAACCATGCAGACTCTGCTACTGATCTCCCCACTGGTCTCATGTACCTGCAGGAGCTGAAACCCACCTTCCTGGTGCCATCCCTTCACCCTGAGATGAGTGTCCTCTCTCCCTTTCCCTCCATGGGCCAGCAGTGTTCTCCAGGGAGGAGCTCTGCCCTGCGAAGTGTGAGAGGCAATGATGCCCCAGCTCCCTGTCCTTCCCTGTCTGCTTTGTGCTTTCTTGTTAAAAAATGTTCAGAGATTTATAGGAGACTCTGCTGCAGTGAGAGCTGCTCACAAGTGTTTGATGATGCCCTGGAGAAGCAAAGACATTCTTGGAGGAAGCTCCTGCCAGCGGTGCTGCACGGCTGGGGGGGGGAGTGAAGGGGTGTCCAGCTGTCCTTTGGCTCATGGGACATCATCAATCCTCCCCAGATACTCCACAGGAGGGGTGAACCCCTGCATTCTTCTGGTCCATGAGGGACCTGGCGTGGCAGGAGATCTGTGCAGCCCATGGTTTGGGGCTGTTCTCCTGCACGCTCAGCGTTGCCGAAACCACATCCCTCCTCCTTTGAATAATTGTTCAATTACTGCTTATTGAGCGTGGGGGCAGCTTGTTCCCTGTCTCTCCTGCTGGCAGGCACCCAGGTTGTCTGTGTGCACACACTTCCCATCTCCAAACCCTGCACTCATCGTGTTGGTGAGCCCGGAGCTCAGGTGGGAAGGGCTGGAGCTGCCCCTCACCCTATTCCCCATGGGATAGACAAGTGGATGGCAAACACAGATGGTGGTCAGTATGCAAAGCTCACTTTGTCAGCTGTCTTGCTGTAGCTTCTGTGGCCAAACACCTCTTAGCATCAAGAAAATGGTGGGGAAAAAAGGAAAGAGCATCCTGAAGGGAATCAGGGGGGCTGGAGCTGCAGGAGATGTGCCTGGGCAGTCAGTGTGGTTACCACTGACAGGTACCAGCCTCAGGCTGGCTGGTTTAGTGTTTATGTGGGAAGGACTTGGCCTCAGCTTCCCCTGGTGCCCACAGGGCCTGGCTGGCACCAGCTGCTCCCTGTGCTGTGCCAGGGGCTGAGCAAAGGGCTGGAGGCAGCCAGGCCACGGTGTGGAGCCTTTAGAGCATCCTGCCTTTTGCACATTATCCTCTGCTGCTCCTCATGCCCCAGGATGCTGAGAGAGGAAATGCTGCAGACCTGCACTTCCAGCCCTGCTGCTCACCTTCCTCTGCCCAGAGCTGTGTCTGACACCTGCAGCTCATCCCCTGGGAGCCCAACTGGGCCATGAGCACATTTCCATAATTCCAGACTTAACCACAGCCACATTTCTGATGTGTTTGATCTGAGTGCAGAGCTGGAGTGGAGGGGGTAAAGCAAGATCTCACTTGGGTCCATGCTCCCTTGGCAGGGGTGAGTTCTGGCACCCACCAGATTGCAGAGATTTCTGGGGTTTTGCTGTGTTGTTTTTGTGGTTTTTTTTTTCTTTATGGGTTTTTGTGTTTGGTTGGTTTTGGTTTTTTCCCCTCAAGGAATCTCTGAAGAGTCTCATTTGCATCCTGCTACACGATGGGGGAAACTTCTTGAGAAGTTTCCTGGGACAAAAAGTTGTCCCAGGTTGGATGGGGCTTGGAGCAACCAAGTTCCATGGCAGGGGATTGGAATGAGATGATCTTTAAAGTCCCTCCCAACCCAAACCATTCTGGGATTCTGTTGAAAACATCATTTCCCACCCAGCTGAAGTGTGAGGGCAAGGAATGGAACTGTGGAGAGAGCAAGATCTCCTTTCTTGTCAATATTTATTTGAGGACAATCCTCATGGCAAGAAGTGTCTGTTATAAAATAGAGCAAAAACACCCTGAGAACCCAAGTCCTTCTTCAGCAAGAAGCAGGTTGGCTTGGAACAGGTCCCAGGGCAAAGCTGGCTGGTGGATTTTGGAGCTGTCTCAGCTTTCAGGCCAAGCCCAGCAGTTAGCACATGCTGTGGGGATCAGAGGATGCTGCCTGCACCCGGCTGCCCATGTAAGTGTCCTGGGAATGCAGAATTTGGGGGGATACCTCCAATCCCCCTGCCCCTGCCTGCACTGCTCATATGGGGGGACTGCACCTGGGTTGCTGGTTTTTGTGTTCTCTTCTCTTTTAAGAGAACTGTGTTTGTCCCCAGCCCCCTGGGGAAGGTGCAAGCCTGGAGCCAGGGCTGTGCTCCTCGGTGTCTATTTTAGTGCCAGTGGGCCGGGATGTGCTCGTCCTGGTCTTTCATCCTGCACTTTTCTGAACAAACTATTGTGTCTTTTTTTGGGAGCTCATCATCTTACAACAAATTGCCTCTAATCTTAGATTAATAAAGTACAATAAATAACAGAGCGAAGAAAATGAAATCGCTCAGGCATTATGAGGTGCATAATAGCAGTAATTACACTTCCAAGCAGAGGGTTTATAACTAAACTTATGCTGTGATCATTATCTGCATGGCCTGGGGCGGGGGAGGGAGGGGGTTCAACAGGGGCATGGTGGGGGGAGAGATGTGCTGCCTGCTCCCTGCCTGCTCCCTGCCTGCTGCTAGTGACCCTTGGAGCTGCCTGGGCTGGGCTGGCCCCGCACTGCCCGGCCACAGGGAGGGATGCTCCCAGTGGGAGGGATGCTTGGCCATGGCAGTGAGGAGGGGACAGTTTAAATGGACCATTTTAGCTGAGCTGCTGTGAAGGCAGAGCCCTCGGGGGTGTGTGTGTGTGTGTGTGTGTGTGTGTGTGTGTTTTGGGGTGATACCACAGTCAGAGTTTCACTTGATTTTTTTATTTCAAGATAATTCTTGACAATGAAATTAAAGGGTACGTTTTACATGATATCATCTCCTTCCCTCAGCTGGAAACAGAGTAGGAGCTTTGACACTCTTGCATGGTGCAGCTGCCTGGTAAAACCATCCCTCATTCAGGTGGGGTTTTCTCTTCACGTGTAGAGCTGGAGCAGGACCCCAGCACAGCTCCAGGAGCTCAGCCACATCACAGGGAGGGCAGATTATCTGCACAGGAACCTGTTTCTTCTACATTCTTTTATTCCTTAATCTCTTTATAGTGATAAACATCTTCTTCCCCCCACCTGAGATCTACTCCTGTTGCTTTCTCAAGTGTTCCTTGTTCCTGCAGCCACCCCAGCAGATGAATACACGGACAACTTTGTTGTAAAAAGTTAGATCTGATCATTTAGTTCTTTTATCCACCAGCAATTATATATATTCATTGTCTCGAGGTGGGCTGCAGTGCTATAGATCAGTGAACCATCTGTCTGCAGACAGAGATTTATGCTGCTGTTTGTTTTGCCGATAGGGAGACAAATGTCTGGGAGAGGGATCGTGCTTCCTCAAACCCTCCATCCCCTCGAGGCGCTTAATCCTCAGGGACTCTGATGAATGGGGTGCTCAGTGCTCCTGTCAAAGCTGAAAGGCAGCTCCCAGCATTTCCTGGGCATTTTTAATATGGAGAAGGAGCAATTACCTCGGGTGCAGTGTTGTGAGCAGTTGTGGCAGCTGATTTATGCCCTGGCACAGAAAAATTATTTGCCAAGACTGACTTTGGAAGCAATTAATAGTGACACGTGTTAAGCTGCCCTTCTGAGGGTCTGCGTCCATGCTGCTTGCTCCTGAAGCCTCGTGCTGCTGAGCCGGGGCTCATCAATTCTCCTGCTCTCTCCCTGCAGTGGGCTCTGTGCTTGCCCACCTGCCCCCCCTGTTCCCTTCCTATGGTGAGCAAGCAGCAGATTTGGTGCAAAACCCCTCTCTGGCCACGCTCCTGGCTGGCTGCTGGGGGGCCCTGAGCAAGGAGGGTCTCAGAACCCCCCTTCCCAATCAGCTCGGCATTAATGCTCAGTGAATATTTGTTGACCCCCGTGTGTCTGGGCGGGTAGCAGCTGCTTTCCAATAAATCCCGATCCGGTGGCTGTGCCAGAGTCACGCTGGCACCACGTGTGCACGGGCAAAATAACCTGGGATGGTCTAATGACTGGCACTGGGAACTCCCTCACCTTGATTTACGCCTTGCCTGGGAAATAAGCCTGATTAATGAGGTGTTATGACCTCTTCCATACAGTTAAAAAAGGAATAATAACAGTAGCACTTACTTAAGGGGCTTGTTGAAGACAGTGAATGGGGGGAAGTGTCTCATTCATTGCACTTAACTCCATTATGGGCTGTACCAGTAATGAGCAGACTTTGTCTTGCTCAGTCTAAATGAGGCAGGAGGAACTGATCCCGTTTTGCCGGCACTTGGCATGAGCTGTGTGGTTTATAACCTTCCTGGGGTGAATAGTGCCTTTGCAAAGGGCTGCAGGTGCTGATAAAGCACCAGGGGAAGTGATAACAGATGAGCTGAGCTGGGGCTGGGTTTGCCCACACACCCTTCATCCAGGTGGGCTCGATCCCAGCCCCTGCTGACATCCGTGGGGAAGAGCCTCCAGCCTTGGTGAGGTTCTCCCCCATCTGCATGGCTGTGGGCATCCACCTGGAGTGTGGGACTGGCAGGAGGGCTGTGGGTGGGTGTCAGTGGTGGTGACAGGAAAAGCCGATGGAGAAATGCCCGTGGTGGCCACAGCAGTGGAGGGGACACTTTTGGATTCACCTGTGGCTCCTCCCTGCTGGTTACTGGGAAGTGCCCCGGGGTGACTCCCTGTGCTGGGCCCTTGTCCCTGTGCCACAAGCCACCAGTGCCCCCAGATGCCGAGTGATGGTTGGAGTTGGTTGTCAGCTCCTGGGTTTTTCTGGAATGACCAAATGTGGTATCTTAGCAACAAAGGGGAATTTTCTCCTTTTAGACCAGAATTGTTTTTTAACAGCTTCAATGCTGAATGTTTTTCCTCCCCAGGCAGAGCCAGGGCAGTACCAGGGACATCGTCCTTGGCAGCTCCTGCTCTGCTGCAACTGTGGGGATTGGAGCAGATAAAACTTTGCTGGGGGAGGCTGCTTCAAGGCCTCTGCTTTTCTGAGAGGTTTTGAACTTTGTAAAGTGTGTGTGAAAGGAGCCTGGAAGTCTGGGATCAGCTGGTTGGATGTGAAGGAAGGCAAAGCCCTCAGCCCAAAGCAGACCTTTGTGGCCCTGTGGTCACATCTGATGCACCATGTCTTGGGACTGGTGGTTTGGTGCTGTGGGAGAAGCTGGGACTGTGGGTCTGAGTTCAGGGTCACCTGTGGGCTGTCAAGGGGGTCACCCAGCGGGCATGGGGGCACAGGACCCCCGGGGTTCTCCTGGTGTGATGTGCCACCCCTGACGGGCTCCTCTGGGCTCTTTCCCCGCAGGGTGCAGGTCGAGTTCTACGTGAATGAAAACACCTTCAAGGAGCGGCTGAAGCTCTTCTTCATCAAAAACCAGCGGTCCAGTGAGTGCTGCGTGCACAGAGTGTGTGTCTGCTGGGAGAAACCAAAGGCTGCCCGAGCCCGGAGAGCCTCACTCTGTCCTGTGGGATGAGAATCCAATGCCATCTGCTGGTGGCTGTGCCCCCCTGTGTCCCCAGCCCAGGGCTGCTGTCGCCTCTTGGCCCTTCTGTTGGGTGTTGGCCGGTTTGGGGACCCCAGTTGCATGAGGAGGAGGGGATGCCTCCTTTCCTTCCCCTTTGCTCCCTGGGAACAGCTCCAGCACAGGAACCAGCTGGGACAAACTGGCTGGGAGCAGGGTGGGATGTCAGGAGCAAATGTCCCCACCAGGGAGCAAATGTCCCTGGCACAGAGCTGGCCATGGGGACAGCCAGGACAGGCTGTGAGTTACCCACTCCTGCTTCAGCCTCCAGATTAGCCTCCACTTGACTAATGGTGTTTTTATTTTCTTTCTCTGAGACGTCATTAGCTGTCTGGAGGGAGCCTGCTCTTTAATTTATAAATTCATGTTTTCTTTTTCCTCCCTGCATCTTGTTGTCTTGTTAAAAAGCTGGAGCCCAGCACAACAGGGTGCCCACGGGGAAGTTTTTTAATGAAAATGTGATGAATTTCTCACTTGTAATTTGAGTAATGACCCAATGAACTGGCTGGGGAGGGGGAGTGGATAAAGCAGCAGGTTTTGCTCCCTGTCCCTGCTCCTACAAGCTGGTGGGAATGTGGTGAGCACTGATCTGGGGCTTTTTAATGGATGTCTGCTAATGAGGGAGACGCACTCCAGTGGCTCCTCACTCATCTCTCACACCTATCGGGGTCAGTGAGGAGCTGACTCATCGTTATTTATTTCTATATTAGTCTCCTGTATATCTGACACTGGGTAGGACACACAGAGCCCTGGGCAGAGTGTGAGCAACACGTTAGTGCTGCCCTGGGGCTCAGAGGGAAACTAAAGGGGTTGTGCTGTGGGGGACAGAAGTTGCCCAGGGTTTGTGGGGCGAATGGATGCAGAGGGTCCCAGGGGTGTTGGGGTGCCCAGCAGTGCTTGCTGCCCCATTCCATGCCCTCCTCCACCACAGGCCTGAGGATCCGGCTCTTCAACTTCTCTCTGAAGCTGCTCACGTGCCTCCTGTACATCGTCCGTGTCCTGCTGGACAACCCCGAGGAGGGCATAGGCTGGTGAGTGCCCCTGGCCACACACAGCTTCCCAGCCTCAAATGCCATGGATGGGTGTGTGGGCTCTGCCCAGCAGGAGGTGGGGGAAAAATTCAGGTCACGTTCATTTCCAAATGCTGTCTGGCTTGGTGTGGGGACAAGGTGGCCTTCAGACACGGGTGAGAGCTCATGACTTGGGTGCATCACCATGCAAAGAGTTTCTGAACATTGATGCCCTTGAAGCCACTTACATTAAATCCCATTTAAGCATTTGAGAGGGAAATAGGTCGTGCCATTTAGATCCCTGAGGTGACAGATGATTCTGTAGGTCAGCTTTACTCTGGGTTTCAGTATAAGCCTGTTTTTAACATGCCCTTGCTTTGTTTAGCTCACACACAGTGCAGGGGTTTTTTTTTCAAGAGCTCAGAGAACTGGCAATTCGATGTTCTCTTTGTGAAGATTGCAGACTACCAAGTACATCTGCACATTCCAAAAGTGCCTTCAGACCTGTGACAATGAAGCAGGACACGGACACTCATCCTTAAAAGGCTTAGTGC
This sequence comes from Serilophus lunatus, assembly GCA_013399895.1. NCBI lineage: Eukaryota > Metazoa > Chordata > Aves > Passeriformes > Eurylaimidae > Serilophus > Serilophus lunatus. The sequence continues at coordinate 1,157,794 of VXBA01000317.1, forward strand.
AGCTGCAGCCTAGGGAATTCCACTTTCCTGAGGGTGTGTGATGGAATAAAGGCTGGCCAGTGGGAACACATCCCTTGCAGCAAGTCAGGGAGAGCCTGGCTCTGTGCTGCTGCCTGGGAGGATGCTCAGGGCCCAGACAGCCTTTCCCAGAAGATGAAGCTCAGCAGCTTTTGGTAATTGTAACCTGATGATTCCCAGCTCCCAATTCCCTGTGTTCCACACTCTGCCAAGGCCTGATGAATATCAACATCCTGCAGCATCTCTGGCATGGGCTGAAGGATCTGAGGCGTTTGATTCTCCAGTAATAAGATGTTCAAGGCTACCTGGGTGAGACAGACTCCTGTGGAAAGTCCTGGCAATAGGGATCAGTGTGTTTGGATCTATGGAAGCGTTGTCCAGGTGCCACCCCCAGCATCAGGACCCAGAGATGAGGCATCCTGTGAACCTGGGGACTCAATCTCAGCATCCCTGTTCCTCCCTCCCCCTCACTAACTGCCTTTCCCTGCTCTTTCTCTCCTAGCTGGGAATGTGAAAAGCAGAATTACACAGCATTCAACCAGTCCACAAATATAAACTGGTGAGTCAAGAGCTGCTCCAGTGCTGGGATCCAGCTCTGCCAGGATGTGGGAATGCAGGGATGGAGGTGGCTGGTGCTGGCAGCTGCCTGTGGCCATTTCTTTGTCATGGGGCTGCTTGGGGGATAAGGAGCAGCATCCCAGGATCAAATCCTCTCCTTGGGGAGAGTTTATTTCCAGTGCAGAGGCTGATGAGCAAATTGTGCAGCAGGGAGCACCCACCAGTTATGGCATTTGGTGGGGGGTAAATACACTGACAGCTGGGCTACAGCTTAGATCCATTTGAGATTTTCTTTGCAGGTCACACATTTTCTGGGTGGATAGAAAAACCCCGCTGTGGGCTGTGCAGGTGAGCTTCCAGACCTTGGCATGGTTGTGCAGGAGCCCAGAGGAGCTGGGGTTGGAGCTGGGCCCCATCTCTGATACCCAGGGGCTCCCCCTGGCACGGGGCAGGGGGGGGTTTGGGGAGCTCTGATCAACTGACAGCACAGAGTTGAGCCCTCCCTGTGTGTCTCTGCAGGTCAGCATCGCTCTCATCAGCTTTCTGGAGACCATGCTGCTCATCTATCTCAGCTACAAGGTGAGTGCCCAGGGCAGGCACAGGGGGTAGTGATGTACAGCCTGGCTCTGTCCCCCTGGCATGAACTCATTTCTCCTGCTTTGAGCTGCCTGGAGCTGGAGCACCCTGGGGGGATGTTTGTCTCGATGATGTCTCAGCTGGCTCTGGCTGTTTTCCTTCCTCATTCCCCCTCGAGGTGCTGCATAAGGGTTGTGCAGAGCAGAATCTCTGATTTTTTCTGCTTTCCCTTAAATTCAGGCCTGTTTTACACACGCTCCCTGTTCTTAAGGGAGGACAGACTGACACACACTGATATTCCTAAGGCTGAGGAGCTGGAACTGAGCTCAAAAACACGACTCCTGCCTGAGCTCTGCTGCCTCCGGAGGCAGTGGGCACTGCTCCAAGTCAGACAGGGAGAGGCACAAGCTGACTCTTTTGAACCAGGACTCCTTAAAACGTCCAAAAAAGCGACCTTAACAAATGGCATCTTCTCAGGGACCCGCTGAGCATTGGCAGGAGAGATTCAGACCCTGTGTCACGCCCCTGGTTTGAGTGCCAGCGATTTTTAACAGCCACCTCATTCTCCTTCCTTGCATGAAACATTGTCCTCCCCCAGCTCTGGGCAGCAGCAGTGACAGACAGAGGGATGTGGGGAGGATTGAAGGGTTTGGGAATATTTCCTGACCTCAGTGTTCCTGCCACCACCACTGCATCTCTCCCACGGGCAAACCAGAGGATCTTTCTGGTTCCTGTGGCATATTGCCCTGATCTAGCAGGGTCTGTGGCAGAGTGGGATCATTTTTAACTGTCCTTTTGGCAAAGTATTAAGCTTATTTAATCCTTGCTTGGTTTTAATTCCTCAGGGGAACATCTGGGAACAGATATTTCGCATTTCATTCATCCTTGAGATGATCAACACGGTGCCATTTATTATCACGGTGAGTGTTGCCCTGTGACATTTTGGGAAGTCACTTAAGCATAGTAATTGCTGTACTTTTGGGGATGAAATAAAGAAAAATGGATGTCTGGCCAAGTGGTATTTAAAACTGGCAGGGAATTTTTCCTTCAATATTTTAAAGTATAATGACTTTCTCTGGAGTGTTATCCCAAAATCCATTCTCCCTTTTCAGCTGCTCTGCTGCTGCTGAGGGAGTGGGGACAGGTTTGGTGGCAGCCTCTGCTCAGCCTGGAGATGGATCCTTCCAGACAGGGCTTGGATTGTCTGTTTGCAGTTTTATTTTTTAAAAGAGCATGGATTTTTCTATGAGTGATCCTTGCCTTTGTAGATATTCTGGCCTCCTTTGAGGAACTTGTTCATTCCTGTGTTTCTGAACTGCTGGCTGGCCAAGTATGCCCTGGAGAACATGATTGTGAGTGATTCCCTTTGTCCAGCTCCTCAGGGATGCAGAGGGCAGTGGGACTGGGAGGGAGGTCCTTGGCTGCCCCTGGCTCTGGGGCAGGTTTTGGTGCCCAGTGCAGAGGCTTTGCCAGGCTGTGACCTTTGACCCTTTGGGGTCTGAACCATGTTGGCTGCATATTGGCAGGGATGGCCAGGGACAGGGTATTTCAGCCATTCCCATGTGCCCACTGGCACTGTCTGTCCCAGCAGCAGATCCCAGACCTGCTCACAGGAATATGCATCCCTTTCCAAAGGCCACATTCTGGCCTGACCTTCATTTGGGGAGGCATTGCTGGAGCCAGCCAGACAACAGTTGGTACTTGGAGGAGTCTTTTCCCTCAGCCTCCCTGAGCCCTCTCCTCCCTCTCAGAATGACCTGCACCGAGCCATCCAAAGGACCCAGTCTGCAATGTTTAACCAGGTGCTCATTCTGATCTGCACCCTCCTGTGTCTCGTTTTCACGGGGTGAGTGTTGCTCTTCATTTCACTAAACCACCTTCCTCATCCAGGGAAACCAGCCATGCCCATCCCAGCGTGACTGGCAGAGCTGGGCTCTTGCAGGGCTTACATCTCCCTGCCTTGCTTCATTCTCTCACTGAACACTGGGAGGGAGTTTCTAAATCAAACTAATTATCCTTGTTAATTCTGTGGTTTTAACAGAAACTTTTTAGCAGGTCTGTGAGAAGATGAGTGTATTGTCAGAGGGAGCTGGGTGATGTGAACACATGAGGGTCAAGGGCAGGGGCAAGGCAAGAACTTCCCACAGGGACACAGGCTCTGATTTTGTGATGCCTCATTCACCAGAACCCATTGCACTCACTGGCTCTGACCACACTCTTCCTCTTCCTCACATTTGTGTAACAGGCCACTGAGACTCCTGCTAATTAACTGAGCCCTTTACCCTGTGTTTCCAAAAACAGGGGCCTTCCTTTGGGGTGGGGATGCAGCGCTCATTGCTGGCTGCTTAGCTCTGAACTGAGCTTTGAATCTTCCTCTGGCTCCCTTGGTCTGGATTTGAGGCATATTACACCATGAAGTTGCTGAATGGAGAGGAAATGAGCTTTTGGCAATAAAGATGATGCTCTGATGGGAATGACTAATACCATTTTGGAGCTCAGCAGTGCTCCTGGCCCTTGGCACATCCTGCTCCTGGGACCATGGATGTGTTTCTTGGTGGGGCTACAATTCAGATCCAGGGAAACTGAGGTGACACTTGTGTTTAGCAAGATGGCTTTGGGCTGCGGGTTTGTGGGGTTACGCTGCCCTGTCTCCCCTGCTGTGATGGGGCTTTCTCCCTTCAGGACCTGTGGCATCCAGCATTTAGAAAGAGCAGGTGAGAAGCTCTCCCTCTTCAAGTCCTTCTATTTCTGCATCGTTACCTTTTCCACCGTGGGCTACGGAGACGTGACACCAAAGATTTGGCCTTCCCAGCTCCTCGTCGTGATCATGATCTGCGTCGCCCTGGTCGTGCTGCCTCTCCAGGTTAGACCTGCAGAGCTGAGGATGGAGAGGGATGCAGAGCCTGCCCCAGGGCAGCCCTGCCGATGGGGACATCAGCTCTCTGCCCTCGTTTGCAGTTCGAGGAGCTCGTCTACCTGTGGATGGAGCGGCAGAAGTCGGGGGGCAATTACAGCCGCCACCGCGCCCAGACGGAGAAACACGTCGTGCTTTGCGTCAGCTCCCTCAAAATCGATCTCCTCATGGATTTCCTCAACGAGTTCTACGCCCACCCACGTCTGCAGGTGAGGACCAGGCGTGGTGCTCGGTCAGTATTTGCCCTTGCAGGGCTCACAGCCTCGCTGGGCTGTGGGAGCACTGACCCACCCCAGCCTCTCTCTTCCAGGATTACTACGTGGTGATCCTTTGCCCAACAGAGATGGACATCCAGGTGCGGCGGGTCCTGCAGATCCCTCTGTGGTCACAGCGAGTGATCTACCTCCAGGGCTCTGCACTGAAGGACCAGGACCTCATGAGAGCCAAGTGAGCAGAGGGACACACTGCACATCCCCGGAGGGGCTGGTCCTGCCACGCTGTTGAGCTGCCCACAGCTCTCAGAGCTCCCCAGAGGAGGGTCCCCACTAATGTCACCTGAGATGTGTGGTTGAGGGGTGTCCCTGTGTGCCTTGGCTGGGTCTGGGAGGGGGTTGGCAGTGCCCTGACTGGTACAAGCAGTGCCCAGCCCTGAGGGCCCATAGAATTCATGGGTTTTCTGTTTTCTCTTTGCAGGATGGACAATGGAGAGGCCTGTTTCATTCTCAGCAGCCGCAACGAGGTGGACAGGACTGCGGCGGTGAGCCCAGCCTGGGGGGTGGCACAGCTGGAGACAGTTCATTTCTCAGGCAGTAGGGACTGGGGTGGTGGGTGCATCTCACCTCTGCCCAGCACAGGAGGGTGCTGGGACTAGACACTGAGTGCCATGGAGAACCTCAGGGATGGCAAAGGGATGGCACGGGGGCATGCAGCAGCACACTGATGGCTGAGTCCCTGTGGGCTCACCTTCCTTCTGCTGTCCTAGCTTTCCATCAGGGCTGGGTTTTGGGGAACAGGAGGGGACAGTTATCCCTCGTTAGCAGTGGTTGCTGGAGGAGCTCTTGCTGTGCATCTCCAGGGTGGTGGGTTCTTTGCAGTTCATCCCGGGTGTAGAAGCATCAGGGAAAATAAAGCATCAACCAAGTAGCTCTTGCTCTTCTCCTTGGCCAGGACCACCAGACCATCCTGAGGGCCTGGGCTGTTAAAGACTTTGCTCCAAACTGCCCCCTCTACGTTCAGATCTTAAAGCCAGAAAACAAATTCCACGTGAAGTTTGCAGGTGAGCCCAAGGGGCTGCACGGCAGCTGGTGGTCAGCTGAAAGCCCTCCTGGATCGGCAGGAGGAGGAAACACCCACTCCCCAATAGCACCCCAAAATTACCACATCCCCAGGCCCTGCCAGCCAGGGAAACCATCCATCCCCTTCCCCACCATGATGGTCCCCTCTGCCTTTCAGATCACGTCGTCTGTGAAGAGGAGTGCAAATATGCCATGTTGGCACTGAACTGTGTCTGCCCTGCCACCTCCACCCTCATCACCCTGCTGGTGCACACCTCCCGTGGCCAGTGAGTGCTGCCCCTGCCCTCCCCTTGCCACCTCCTGCCCACCCCTGCCTTAGTGTTGAGGGATGGCAGAATCAAGGTGTTTGAGTCCAGGGGGAAAGGGTGGGGGTCTGGGATGGGTCTGAGGGAGCACAGTGGGATCTGGGACCCCCATCCAGGTAGGGAGCAAAAGCCATATTGTAGGAGGACCATACCAGTGCAAATGGGCTGGGCAACATCGACTTCCCAGAAACTGGGAATAGAAGTGTCTTTATACTGGCACGGTCTTGCTGGCAGGAAGGTGAATTCACAGCCTGAGCAGACTTGGATCATGCAGGTTTTCTGGTGGGTGTATATCCAGTAGGGCTGGAAGGAGCTCTGCCAGCCCATTAGAGCAGTGGTGTGCATCCTGCACTTCTTGGCCCGTCAGAAATAGCTGGATTTTGGGTAAAGTGCCATCAAAACACTTATGCAACATCATTGCCAGATGATTCTCACCCCATGCTTGGAGCTGTTTGCCAACACGGGCTCTGAACCCTCCCTCTGCACTCTGCGGGAGCCCTCGTTAAATAAAAAGGCTCTTAAAATCCAAAATGGAAACGAGCTTGTCCTCAGCAAACACCAACAGCTCAACGGCGATGCCTCACTGTCATCTCACCTCTGTCGGGAACAAGGACAGCTCAAGGGATTATTAATGCTCCTGCCACGTGGGTCTCCCCCAGGATCTGGCCTGTGCCAGCAGCGGGGTGCCCTGGCCTGGCACACCGGGAGGTCCTATCGCATCACCAGGGGATCCATCCCAACAAACCCCAGCACTGCTGCTGTCGTTGCAGGGAGGGCCAGGAGTCCCCGGAGCAGTGGCAGCGGATGTACGGGCGCTGCTCGGGCAATGAGGTGTATCACATCCGCATGGGAGACAGCAAGTTCTTCATGGAGTACGAGGGGAAGAGCTTCACCTACGCCGCCTTCCACGCGCACAAGAAGTGAGGGCAGGGGGGTGATGGGCAGGGGAGGGCAGGAGTTGCCCTGAAGTGCACCCCTGGGGCTGGAGGGCACTGCAAGGTCCTTTGCGCAGGGACGAAGCCCCGGAGGGGTTTTTCTCCAGCTGCGAATGCCCCGCCTTGTGTTCCCCTCGCAGGTACGGTGTCTGCCTGATCGGCATCCGGAGGGAGGAGAACAAGAGCATCCTGCTGAACCCCGGCCCGAGGCACATCATGGCAGCGTCCGACACCTGCTTCTACATCAACATCACCAAGGAGGAGAACTCTGCCTTCATCTTCAAGCAGGAGGAGAAGCAGAAGAAGAAGGGCTTTGCGGGGAGAGGCAGCTACGACGGCCCATCCCGCCTGCCTGTGCACAGCATCATTGCCAGCATGGGTGAGTCAGGGGGCAGGGGGGGCAGCAGGGCTCCCTCAGGGGATGCAGGAGCCTGTTTGGTTTTATTTTGCCTTTGGCACACTCCTCGCCATGCTCCCCACCAGTGCCAAAGCCACTGAAACTCCCTTTGTGTGCCCTGACCCGATCAGCTCACCAGTAAAATACACACATAGCCTTGCACCGTGGGTGCCCTCAGCGAGCTCAGATGTCATTATTAAATCCTGTGATGTTCATTATCATTAAGGATAGCTGCATAAATCCCCTCAGTCTGGATTTAGCCCCCAGTTATTTCCAGGGCTGCAAGAAGAAATGCCAATGGCCACATCCTTAATCACATTTAAGGTTCCCAGCCCAGCAAAGAGCATTGTTTGCTCGGCAGCGAGTGGTGCGTTTTTGCAAATGAAAAATGCCATGAGTCATTACTTCCCGCCTGTATCTGGGGAGAGCGAGTTTTGGGGCGGCAGCACCACACGAGCACATTATAGTTCAGGCAAATAATTTATGTGTTTGTACTCATGAGCAGCAATTTGCATAGATTATCCCCCAGCAAGCCGCAGAGCGTTCGCTGAACAGTTTGTCACTGTTCTCACCACACGGCTCCTTCGCAGAGGGACCTTTGGCAGAGGGTGAAGAAAGGGACAGAAATGATTTGAAGGCCAGCAGGGCAAGGCCAGTGCCTGGGCTCCACTTAAAAGGACACTCCATCCATGTGTTTGATTTTTGGAACCTGCCAGAGGACAGGATGAAGGAGTCTCTCTTGGTTGGATATTAGGAAAAATTTCTTCGTGGAAAGGGTTGTCCAGCACTGAAACAAATTGCCCAGGGTATGGTGGAGTCCTTGCTGCTGGAGGGATTTAAATGGTGTGTAGATGTGGCACTTTGGGACGTTGGTTAGTGGTGGGCTTGGCAGTGCTGGGTTGACAGTTGGACTCAATGATGTGAGAGGACTTTTTCAGTCTTAATAATTCTGTGTTTGTAAGAACTGGAGCTGATCAGGAGAGATGCAGGAGGTGGATGAGGGAATTTCTGCTTGCCTGTCTCTCCCAGGGGGCTTGAGGACCACCAGGGTGAAAAGGTGTCCATGGAAAGGGCAGTGCCCCAGCAAGTGGCAGACATGGCTCCTAAACTGGCTGTTTCTAACCTGGCTGGTGTCTCCCAGAGCCTGCAGGGGTTGGGTTGGAGGGTTGTCATCTGAGATAAATCATGATAGTAAAAGCTACTACAGAGCCATGTTTTGCAGTTCAGTGAGCTGCAGGTGGGCAAGTGGTTGAGCTGGCAGAGGAGGTGTGAGGGGAAGGGAGAGAGCAACAGTCCCCAGGGGCAGCTGATCCCAGGTGGAGATCACTGGCTTTCCCTGCACACAACTGGTCGAGCCTCACCCGGGCCGTACCTCATCCCCATGCAAGGCTCCAGCATGTGATGCTTTGCCGACTCAGCTCTCTGCACCTCCTTAGAGCGTGTTTGCTGTGCTTCCCTCCCTGCCATGTCCAGGTACAGTGGCCATGGACCTGCAGAACACCGAGTGCCGCCCCTCCAACAGCAGCAAACTGGCGCTGCCGGCGGAGAACGGCTCCGGGACCCGGCGGCCCAGCATCGCTCCTGTCCTGGAGCTGGCCGACACCTCGTCCCTGCTGCCCTGTGACCTGCTCAGTGACCAGTCCGAGGATGAGATGACACAGTCGGACGAGGAGGGGTCAGCAGTTGTGGAGTGAGTCACTGTCCGGTTCATTCTGGATGGATTCTGTTTGTTCTGGTTGGATCCAGTTCTCTCCAGTTCCTTCCAGTTTCAGAGAGACTGGGACTGTGGTACCTGGCAGGTGCCCAGTGGTGCCCAAGGGATGCTCAGGCTCAGCCCCTCTCAGCTCTTCCATGAGCACACAAATGGCTGCACCACAGACCATCCCCATGGCCATGAGCCTTTCGGGCTGCTTTGGAGAATTCTCCTCTGGGAATCAGTGCAGTTGCCCCAAGGCAGATGCTGCTGGGGGGTGGGTGGGTTGTTCTATAACTCCTCTCACCTCCTCCACTCATGGATGTGAAGAGGATTCTATTCCCCGTTGCACATAAATAAGAAATACAAAATATTTACCCCAGCTTTAAAGCTGTTTGTTAGTTTCTGACAGCTTGAAAAGGACTTGTTCAGCTGCTCTTTAAATGAAAAGTTCCACTTCTAATTCCATCAGAAGTAGACGTGATGATTTTTAAGACACTTGTTCACCAAAATAAAGTCAACAAGTGGAGCATGAGGTTCCTTGCTTCTTTATTTGGTTCAGCCCTGTCTCCCCTCCAGTGGTCCTTTCTGCTCCCTTCTCCATCTGTGCTGGAAATACAGAATGTGGGGTTTGTCCCTGCATCTCTACAATTTCATGGCCCTTTGCATAGAAAAAAATATTCCTAAATATGTATGTTTTGGAAAATTTCCAGCTGTAGGAGATTTTTTGCAGGGCACCTGCCATTGATAGGCTTGAATCCTGGGCTGCTGTTGTTAAATGGTTTTTTCCAGCTTAGAAACTCTCCTCGTGTCTTCACATTGCTGGAATTTCTCTCTGCTGCAGGTATGTGAAGGGGTACCCCCCAAACTCCCCCTACATTGGGAGCTCCCCAACTCTGTGCCACCTTTTGCCTGAGAAAGCCCCGTTCTGCTGCCTGAGGCTGGACAAGGTACGATGGGGCTGCAGGGGCTGCCCGGGGGCTGCAGCCCCCACGAGCCACACACCGAGTCCCTGCACTGCCTCCCACCACACAGGGCTGCAAGCACAACAGCTTTGAAGATGCCAAAGCCTACGGGTTTAAGAACAAGCTGATTATCGTTTCGGCAGAGACGGCTGGGAACGGGCTCTACAACTTCATCGTCCCCCTCCGCGCCTACTATCGCTCCCGCAAGGAGCTCAACCCAATTGTGTTGCTGCTGGACAACAAGCAAGTACTTTTCCATGGGCGTTTTCCATTCCAGAGAGCTCTCCCTGTGTTTTCCTGGGTGTTTGATATTGTGGAAGGGGAGCGTGGTGCTGTTGTTGGGTGTCTTGGCTGATGTTGGCCCTGGGTTTTGTGTCTGTCTTTGCCCCACGGACTTGCTGAACCACCTTGCTCTCTGTCACTTCCCCTCCAGGCCTGAACACCACTTTCTGGAAGCCATTTGTTGTTTCCCCATGGTTTACTACATGGAGGGCACCATCGACAAGTAGGTGTTTCAGAGTGTGGCTGTTGTGACTTATGGTGCTGCCTGAATGCGTTGCATTTCCCCCAGCCCAGAATTTTGGGCCACTCCATGAGGTGTTCCAGGGTTGGTACTACAGAGCTGAGCCCACCTTTGGCTTCTTGTGTTGTCAAACCCTCCCTGGTAGATGGGAGCAGGGGAAGAGCTGGTGGTTGGGAGCAGCCTGGGCTGGCTGGAGCGCTGCGTGTCGCAGCGTTGCTGCTTCCCTGTGTCCTTCCCAAGGGCTCACCCTGCGCTCTTCTCTTTGGGAACTGCCCAGCCTGGACAGCTTGCTGCAGTGTGGCATCATCTACGCTGACAACTTGGTGGTGGTGGACAAGGAGAGCACGATGAGCGCCGAGGAGGACTACATGGCAGATGCAAAGACCATTGTCAACGTCCAGACCATGTTCAGGTGATATGTGACCCCTGCTCTGGCTCTGTCACAGCCACTGACCACTGCTGGGGACAAGACTGGGAAGGGGTTGGTGGCTGGGGAGGTGGCTGTGGGCAGTGGGACACATCTGTGGTTGGGCTTGTTCTAGGAAACAGCTCCTAGTCAGCTATTTATGAACTCAAACAGGCACAGGCATGGTTTTGGTCTTCCTCAGGCTTTAAATGCAGGGAATGATCTCACCTCTGAGCGAGCTGCAGGACAACAGGTCTCCTTCCATTGCAGGCTCTTCCCCAGCCTCAGCATTATCACGGAGTTGACCCATCCCTCCAACATGAGGTTCATGCAGTTCAGAGCAAAGGACAGTTACTCTCTTGCCCTTTCCAAGCTAGAAAAGGTAAGAGAAGGTCATCCCCTGGGATGTCAACACTCACAGTGACAGCATTTGAGCTCCCCACGGTCCTACGTTTTTCCCATGTCCAGAAAACCATGTCTCGCACATTTCCACAGAGAAAAATCCCTCTTTCCCCCAGTGCCCTGGTTCCCTCCTGTCACAACCACCAGAAACATTACACTAGTGTCCTCCCACTGCCACGAGTCCTCTAAATCTCAGTGAAACCAGTGCTCACATCTCTCCTTCCTCTTCCAGAGAGAGCGAGAGAACGGCTCCAACCTGGCCTTCATGTTCCGGCTGCCCTTTGCAGCCGGGAGGGTCTTCAGCATCAGCATGTTGGACACGCTGCTCTACCAGGTGAGAGCCAGGTGGGCTCTGGGTGATGCTCCCCTGCAGCTGTGGCCTTCCCTTGGCATGAATAACGGAGCAAACCTTTTCTCTGGCTTCCCCCCCCCAAATGTCTCCCCCAGTCGTTCGTGAAGGATTACATGATCACCATCACCCGGTTGCTGCTGGGCCTTGACACCACGCCGGGCTCTGGCTACCTCTGTGCAGTAAGTGCCACATCCCTTGGGGTTGAAACCATTGGGCCAAGTCGTTGTGGATCTGCTGGGGTCCACCGCGCTGCGTGGGGTTCCCCTCTTCTGGGAAATGGGGGGTGGAGCAACACTGCCAAGTCTTTGTCCCCTCCATGTGAGGAACCAAAAGCCCAAGAGCTCTGAAGGACCAAAGTTCCTGTTCTGAAGGCTGAGGTTGGAAGTTGCCTCTGTTTTTCTTACGAAGTCCAGCTTGTGCTTGGGCTTGGCGTGGATGAGCCAGAGTGAAGCTCAGGAGCAGCCCGAGGTGCTGTTCCACAGGCTCTGGTGGTCCATGTTTGTCCTCTGTCACTCAGATGAAGATCACTGAAGATGACCTGTGGATCCGGACGTACGGCCGCCTCTTCCAGAAGCTCTGCTCCTCCAGTGCAGAGATTCCCATTGGGATTTACAGGACGGAGTCGCACATGTTCGCAACCTCCGAGGTAGGGGCGCGGGGGTGCCGTGGGCCAGGAAGGGGCTGCTGGTGGTCCCAGCAGAGATGGGGTCCGTGAGTGTGGCTGCTCCGTGAGGCCCCTCAGACCTGGTTGCAGCAGTGGTGGGGAGGGCGAGGGAAGGGCTCACTTCCTCAGAGGCCACCTGGCTGCGTTTCGGTGGCATCCTGGTTCCCCAGCTGGGTAAGCTGGGTCAGTGTCATGCCCACCTTTCTGGGCAGCGTGGGGATGCTCTCAGCACAGCTCTTCTGTGCCTCCAGGCACCCTGGGGAGCAGGGGGGCACAGCAGGGCTGCCCCTTTGCTGGTTTGACTCTTTGTTTTCCCTTCTTTCTCCCTCCTGCAGCCCCATGACATCAGAGCGCAGGTGAGTGATGCTTGTGTCCCACTGTGGGCACTTGGGGGGTGTTGGGCACTGTCCTGGTGTCAGGGCTGCCTCCTGGCCCTGCTGGGCAAACACTGAACTGGCTCCATTCACCAAGAGCCACCACATGCCTGGTGTCATCTGTCTGTCCCCACAGAAGGGTGATGCTGGTTGAGCCCTGACAAACTGGGAAAAGTCCTCAGTGCCCTGACATGTAATTAACTGGGATAAGGAGCAAGGGAGTGAGCCAAGAGCCCTTTTAAATACCTTTTGGTTTTCAGCTTTGTAGGAAGCAGCGACAGGGAGCTGGAGGTTGACATTTAATTAAACAGAACTCACCTCTTTGAGTCTTTAAAGGGCTTTATTAATAAATTCCTGCTTGCCAGTGAAATTGCTGGGTCAGAGATGAGTTTGCTCTAAGAGGAAAGAGAGGGACGGGAGGGCCTGTGTGTTCCTTGGGCAGATATCCCAGAGGTAATTGCAGAGGGATGCCAGGTGCCCATTAGGCTCCACTCAGCAGAGTTTATCCAAGAGAAGCTGTGGCTGTCCCACTGCTGGAAGTGTTCAAAGCCACATTGGACAGGGCTTGGAACAACCTGGTCTATGGGAACAAGAGGAGCTTTAAGCTCCTTCCAACCCAAACCATTCTATGGTTCTATGAAATCTGCCAGCCAGGTAGTCTTTGCAGAACAGAGACCATGTGCTGGCAGAGGGGGTGGGTCAGAGGATCCCATCCCACGGCACAGATTCCCACCCCACCAGCCACAGGCCAAGATCTTCTTGGCTCCCCTCGCCCCCGTGACCTGCTGGGCTTCCAGTCACAGATCTCAATCAATGTTGAGGACTGCGAGGACACCAAGGACGTCAAGGAGCACTGGGGCATCAAGACCAGCCACCACAGGAACTCGTGCTCCAGTGACCAGTCGGAGCACCCGCTGCTGAGGCGCAAGAGCATGCAGTGGGCACGGCGGCTGAGCAGGAAGGGCAACAAGCACTCCAGCAAGACGGCCGAGTGGATCAGCCAGCAGCGCCTCAGCCTGTACCGGCGCTCCGAGCGGCAGGAGCTCTCCGAGCTCGTCAAAAACCGTATGAAGCACCTGGGCTTGCCCACCACCGGGTACGGTAAGTGCCGCCCGGCTGCTCTGCGGGCTCCTCAGGTAATGCCAGGCCGAGCCTAACCCCGAGCCGAGCCTAACCCTGAGCCGAGCCTAACCCTGAGCTGAGCCTAACCCCGAGCTGAGCCTAACCCCGAGC
>VXBA01000317.1:1171463-1208523 GCA_013399895.1 Serilophus lunatus
CTAAACCCACGCCAAGCTTAGCCCTGTGCCAAGCTTAGCCCTGTGCCAAGCTTAGCCCTGTGCCAAGCCTGTCCCTGCGGGCACTGCTGGGCCGGCTCCGAGCGGCGCCTCATCCCCCAGCTTGCTTGTGCTTGTGCAGACCGGCGCGTTCCAGGCTGGGCCCCCCCTCCCCTGCCACCCCCAGCCGGTTGCAGGCAGTCCCCCCCATCTCTGGGCTCTGGGATGGCTCCAGGCAGGAGTTGGCAGTGGCAGAGTTAACTCTCACCCTCCTGCCTGCAGCAGGACCCAGTGCCCCCACGCAGCCTCAGGGCGCGATGCCCCCACCCGCCCCCTGCTTTGTGGCCGTGGTTTAGGACACACCGACCCCAGGTCAGCAAAACCCTTGTGCCCAAGAGCCCCCCAGAGCGCTGCAGGCAGAGGTGAAACCCCATCAGCTGGCGCAGACCCCTGTTGTTATAGACTTTAATCTGTCATAAACTCTTCCGTGGAAAACCTTTCGGTAGCTGCAGGCCTGAGTTGCTTCATGGCGTGTGACACCGGTGTCTGGCTGTGACAGTGCTCAGGGTCCCTCTGTGCAGCCACATTTCTCGTGAAGCTTCTGACCTGCCCACCAGTGCTGCCGTCTGTGTCCCCCCCGGACGACTCCCCACCCCTTGGTTATGACAAAGTCTGTAGCCCACAGCTTCTTTGGTTGGTTTGCTTTGGTTTGGGTTGGTTTTTTTCTTTCTTTCTTTCTTTGAAGCCATCCTGTGCTGCTGCTCGTTTGCTCCATCCTCCAAGAGTGTCTGTCCACCCCACACCAACCCCTGCCCACACACAGGCTGGCACTGAGCCCCAGCTGGGATGGGACCTGATTTGGGGGGGGTTGGGGATGGAATTCCTCCTTTCCCATCTTGGATTTAGACATGTGAAAGAGGAGGAGAAAATATAAAGTGCAGCTCAGGAGGGATTTGGAGTGGAGGGCCCACAGGCTGGCTGTGGGCATGGCCAGCTTCCCTGGGAAGGGAGGCAGGAGAGCTGGCTTGTGGCAGGATGGAGGGAGAACAGGGGATGCCAGGGAAGGACTTGCAGTGATGTGTTCCACCCTCTCCTTTTTTCCCTACATTTCTAGCCCTGGAAACTTCTGCTGTAGTTCCAGGTGGGCTGTTGTGCCTCAGTGAGAGAGTCCTGAGGGGCTGTCCCACCACCAGCCCCATGGGGTGCTCAGGGCACTGGGGGCTGGGTTAGGTCAGTTGGCACCTTTGTCCTGGCAAATTTCAGTGGAAGCAAACTGGAGGATCTCTGGCAGGAGAGGAGGCAGTGAGGGGGGGCAGGACAGGACCAGGGCGGTGGGCACAGTGTGGGAACCAACAGCTCCCTGGCCCCTGCAGCACCTCTGCATCCAGTGGTGCTGGGGCTGTGTGTTGTCACCATGTGCCACCATCAGTGTCTGGACACCCGTGGCATTTTGGAAGAACATGTTGCTCTGCCTTCTGCCCCCGTCCTTTTTCTTTGGCTCGTGTTATCGCTGCAGCGCAGGAGCTCGTCTCTGATATTGCCGAACCATGGCTTGCTGACCTCTCTCTCTCTCTCTGTTTATGTCTGTGCCTTTCCCTGTATGTTCTGTAGAGGATGTAGCAAATTTAACAGCCAGTGATGTGATGAATCGGGTAAACCTGGGATATTTGCAAGGTAATTCCCTTTCCCTGGGAGTCCCGCGTGACTCATGGCGTGCAGCGTACAACAAGATCATGCCAGCTAAGCCCAAACCTCACCCTTGCCAGTTTTCACCTTAGATCCCTGAGCTTTTCAGGACTAATTTGTTGGGTGGTGTTGGAAAACAAATGACTGTCCTGTAGCAGCAATGCAAACTCAGGGTTTCACTAAATCAGGGAGGTAGAAACCTCAGGGACCCTTTTCCAGTTGAATTCCTTCAGGGAAGTCACAGCCCTCGCTGTCAGAAACAGAACCCTCCCTCCATGGCTCTCCAAGATGGCTTTGGGTTTTACACCCAGTGGTAATTCGAGGAGGGGACGAGCAGGAGGACGAGCAGAGGGGAGCTGCCTGTCGTGATGAACTTCTGGGCTCCTGCATCAGCCCCTTGGGGGACATGGGTCAGCCATGGCAGCACTTAAAACCCCTTCTGCACCCCTTGGTTTGCACTCCTGCCCCCTCTCCAGCATTAGCAGACCCTGTTTTCTGACGGGGGAGGTTCAGCTCAGCACGAGGCAGTTGCAGCTGCAGCTGCCTCAGGCACTTTACTGGGGTCTGTGGGAGCTGCTGGGTTTTTGCATCATTTCCACCTTTACACCACAGTGTGATGTGCCCTGCAGAGGCCCCTTGTTGCTGCAGCAGCCCTGAGCTTAGCAGTAGTCTGACCCAGCTGTATTTCTGGCTTTGCTGGGCCTCACTTAAGGTGAAACGTTGGCATTTTCCTATAAAGTGTGTCCTTCATCAGAGAGGCAGCCCCAGCTGGGGCTCATGGAAGCCCCACACCAGCAGGGTATATTGCCTTGGGCACTGGGATGATAGAGCAATATACTTGGTGTGGTCAGAGTGCCTGGCTTGGCTGCATGGGGGTCAGGAAAAGGTGCTTCCATGGAGCAGGGAAACCTGCCGTGAGCCAGGGCCCTTCCCCACCTCCTGTCATGTCAAACCCCGTGTCTCCCGTTGGGTCCCAGGGTCTGTGTGCCACCCCTGCCCCAGCATGGCCACCCCCTGTCCCTGTCTCGCTGTAAGGCTGAGCACTGGGATGGCCAAAGCTCTCTGGTGGCACCCTGGCACGGGCTGGGGGTCCCACACAGCATCTCCCTGGGGGTGCTCCCAGCCCTGCCCCTCTGAAGCACCTTCTGTGGTCTCAGAGGTGCCAGTGACTGTCTGACCAGCAAAACAAGGGATCGTTGTCCCCCTGCAAGTGCCACTGTGTTCGAGACAAGCCACGGGGATGCCCTGGGGCTCATCTGGATGTGCCCTGGCAAAGGCAGCTTAGGAGGAGCCTGTTTGCAATCCCTGGGCTGGGTGGTTGTGGTGGCTGGAGCTGCTGTGGCTCATCTCAGAGCTGGAGAAAAGCCCCACTTCTAAGGTTTCACCCCAGTACCGAGGCTGAAGAGCAGCTGGACCATTCTTCTGTGCCAGGGTGAGGGGGCACCATTGGCACTGCTATGGCAGGAGACTCTGGCTGTGCCCACCAAGGGATAGGGCAGCCTTTGACCAAGGGACCCCCACGCAGAGGGGCAGCAGGGATGGGGTGGTCAGAGCAGCAGGACAGATGACAGGGAGCAGCATTCCCAGCTTGGAGTTAATGCTGATCCCAGGTCCTGGTCCTGCTGCCCCCAAACTGGGAGGGTCAAACACCGGGTGTGCTCTGAGGCCACTCAGAGGAGCCTGGAGAGGCATCCCAGTGACAAGCCTTGCAGCGAGCTGGTGTCCCGCCGTGCTCCTCATGCTGCCCTGGTGTCTGTGTGTCCATCCCCTTCCCATCCTGTCCATCCACACCCCATCGGCCCGTCTGGAAACCGTGTTATCTGTCGCAGCTTCCACGCCCTCCCCGCCGCCCGCAGCCTCGCACCCCCATCCATTTCACCATGATCTTGTTCTTGGCTATTTCGGGAAGCGCAGGGGCCCCCCCGGCACCGAGGCCGCCCGTGGGTGCAGCTCTGGTGGCCCTGAGCCCTCCCCGGGAGGTCACTGTGGTTTAGAGCCGTCCCCAAATGGCATCAGCGGCTCTGAAACTCCGCGGAGGTGGTTTCCCTCGGGCAAGGGAGAGAAGCAATCCTTGAACTAATCCTGTTGCTGGATGATGCTAAATTGAGTAACTGAAGAAGGGGAGAGGTGGGCAGAGTGTTTGGGCGGCCCCGGGGGGGTTTGGCTGCTCTGACCCAGTGGTTGGACTTGTGCTGTACCTAACGCAGCAGGACTAACCTGTTCCCTCTTTTGCACTGAACCAAGGTAAGACATCTCACTTTATTTTGAGGGGGAGGGAGCTGGGGCTTGGAAGAATTACACCTGCCCGTCCCCTGGGCCGTGCTGTGGCAGGGGAGAGGCCGGGGAGGTGTGGAGGGAGGTGGCAGTGATGTTCTTGGTGCTCTCCTGGAGGCGGTGCCATTGCCCACGGCTTTTCCCAGTGAAGCTGTGGGAGCAAGGGCCAGAACTATCAGCATGTCTGTTGGGGTGTCTGTCGGGGTGTCCCTCCCTCACCAGCCCTTTCCCCTCCTCTCACAGATGAGATGAACGACCACCAGAACACCTTGTCCTACGTCCTGATCAATCCTCCCCCGGACACGCGGCTGGAGCTCAATGACATCGTGTAGGTGATACCCCCACCCACCTGTGGGGTCCCTGTGCCCCCAGAGGTGCCCCAGTGCCATGAGCTGCCCCCATTACATTGCTTTCCATGATTTCTCATAAATACCCACAGTTTTTGGCTCCTTCCCAGGCCATTCCCCCTCCCCATGTTCCAGTGCCCAAACTGCCCCTGTTTTATTCCTGATGGGCAACGTGGAGCATTTTGTTTGGCTTTTGCCACCGTGCAGCTCCAGGAGAAATAACTCCTGGTTATTTATTATACTACTTTCATTTATGGCATTTATTTTAACAGCTACTATTACCTAACAACCTATTCTACCCCCTGCCCTGCTCTGCGAGCAGCAGCTCCCAGCACAGCTCTGTAGGGCATCCCTGCATGTCCCATCCTCAAAGCTTGGCCAGACCCCAATCCCGGGCTCTCACACCTCTCTCCCGTGCCCTGCAGGTACCTGATCCGCTCCGACCCTCTGGCCCACGTGGCCAACGACGGCCACAGCCGCAAGAGCAGCTGCAGCAACAAGCTGGGCTCCAGCAACCCCGAAACGCGCGACGAGACCCAGCTTTGAGCAGCCCCCACCCCGTGCCCCGAGCCCCGGCCGGGGGCTCCAGGACAGGCTGAGAGAGAAAGGCCATGGCCAGCCTGGCTCTGAGCCGTGGAAGGGATGGATGCCCGGGAGGGGGCGGCACAGCCGGACAGCCGGACAGCCGGACAGTCGGACAGCTCCCAGCCGGCGGCCGTGCGCCCGCCCCGTGGATTTTAACTTTTTATACCGATACCGCAACTAGTGAGCGAGTCTTCGCTGGTGCTGGTGGGACGTGGCTGAGCCCCATGGCCCTGGGGGAGCTGGACTGTGGTGAAATGGCCCCGGATGGTGCAGGTTGGTTGCGTTTGGTCAATACGAGAGCAAAACTGCACCGAAACCCTCCTCTTCTTCCTTCTCCTTCACCGGCTGTCCCCCCAGGGGGGTACCCAAACGTCTGCTCTTTCTCCCGACTCATGTTCTTCACCCTCTGCTGGGTTTCTGGTCTGGAGCGCTCAGAGCTGTGCCAGGCAGCAGGGAAGGACTGTGGGATGGATGGGAGCGGTGCCACGGCAGGAGCTGCTCTGCCCCCAGCCCATTGTGGCATCTCACAAACCAAAACACGCCAAGCCCAGGTGGCTGAAAGAAGTGCCAGCCTTGTGGCAGTGCCTCCTGGCACACGTGCCCAGCTCCAGCCTGAGCCCTGGCTGCGGGCACAGTGCCCCTGGGTTTGTGTCCCCAGTCTGAGCTGCCGGGGGGATCTGGGGATCCTTGGCCTGGGGGTGGGCTGGGGCAGGCCAAGGACATGCACTCTTGGATGTGGTGGTTTGGTGTCTCAGCTCAGCCCTTTTCCCTCCATCCAGGAGCAATTTGGGTCCAAACCCACCTTGTCTGTCCTGGCCATGGCTTTTTGTCCTTCCCCTCCCCGCGGTCACAGATCGGTAGCACCGTTAAGGCAGCAGGTTCTGCCTGTCCCCTCCATCCACCACAGCCCTCCAGCAGCTCCAGCCATCCCTGTTTGATTTTCCACCCTCATCCCCATGGCTTTGCCTGCAGTGGAGGTGCATGAACATCCAAGACCGTGTCCCTGCCCCACCCGCGGGGACCCGGCGGCAGCAGAAACACCAGATGTATTTTCCATCTATTTTTACACATGTGGAAAGGGTTTATTTTGCCTGCCAAGTGAAAAACCGAGGTGTTAACTTTATATACTTTTGCCTTCATATCTTAAAGCTCCAATGTGACGATTCTTTTTTTAACAAGAAGCCTGTAAAGCACAACATGGCTGTGAAATCCCATCGGCATCCAGCGGAACAGTGTATTGCCATTAACACCCACCCCCCGTGACAGCCCCAATAACTGTTTACAACAAAGAAAAAAAAAAGCCAAAACTTGTTTAAAACAAGAGTTTTAAGCAGGTGTGGAGATGCCTCGGGGCAGCCCCAACCCATGGGGATGTGCTGCCCTTCCTGGCCGTGGTGCTGGGGGGAGAATTGGGGTGCCCGGGGCAGGACCTGTGCCAAGACTGGTGTCACCTCGAGAAGGTGTTGGGAGAGACCTGCTGTGCCTGGGTGGGATTTGGGGTCCATCTTTTATTTTTTTAATTGCTGTTTTTTCCTGAGGTGCTGGTCAGGAGGCCCTGGGTGATGGCACATCCCAGGCTTGGAAAGGAACTGCAGGGAAAAGCAATGAGTCCAACCTTCCTGCTCTGGCTGTGGGCACAAACAGGACTGTCTCTAATGCTTTTTTTGGGCTGTTTTTTGATTTTTTTTTCCCAATTATTAATTTTCTATCTATTTGGTTAAGACAGGCCCATGTTTTATTTATTTGTGGTTGTCACTTCACCTGCCAAATATGTCACTTCAAATGAAAAAAGGAGTTGTAGGTTAAAAAGTAAGTGGGGTTGAAGCACTAAAACACATGTTGGCTCTGTGTTAATTTAAAGCCTCAAGACGCTCAGATCACCCCAAAAATTCCTCATCAAGGGTTAATATATTTATCTACATTTCAGACAGAGCATTTTCCTTTCTTTCAAGGGAGAGTGGGACAAAGCACTATTACAGGTTTAAAAAAAAACCCTAACAGACCCCAAATAAAATAAAAGTGTGATTATTTGCATCTGTTTACTTAGAATATACAATTATTAGTATTTTGTTTGACTGGGGTGTTGGTGCAGAGAAGCAAACACAACTCCTCAGCTAAACCCTCAGGGCAAGACACTTAAATTTCTTTAAAAAACCCCAAATTACTTTGAATTTTCCCCCCTCAGCCCTGAGCACCCAGGTCAGCCACGTGGCTGAGTCCACATTCCAGAGGCAGCATCGAGTCCCTCTCCTTCCTCACCAGGCACACACTGATCCTTAATTCAAGGAGATCATTATCCCAAGACGAAACCACGTACCAAAAGGACTAAAGACTCTCTTGTGGTTTGTGATCCTGCCAAAATAACCCCCAACATTCCTGTCTTTTGAGGAGGCTTTTTGCAGTGTACAAACCCCCAGATTGAAGATGTTCTTTCCATGGTGTAAATTTCCAGCCAAACTCCTCCTGGGATGGAGGACCAACCCCTGTAGATATTCACCTGTGGGCAATGCAAGTCTGAGAACCAATGGTTAGTTTTCTTTTTCCTAATTCTTTAGCCTCAGTTACAATACTAATGTAAAACCAAAATATTTTATTTTTCTAATGGCCCTGGGAACGCTGGGGCAGCACCAAGAGTCGTTTCTGCTGTAAAAGGGCTGTTTGGGAGAGGGGCACAAGGACTTTCCACAGGGAGAGGAGACTGCTTTTGGCTTCCAACCACTTGGAAAAATGTGATTTTTCTGAAGGAAATGCTCCTGCTCCAATGCAGAGACAGGCCAGGCCCTGGGGAGATGCAGAAACAAGGACAGCTGGGACATTTTGGGGTTTTCCAGCAGCATGTTCTGTGGCCACTAACAGTTTGATAGGCTCAATATGGACTAAATCCATATATCCTGCATTAAACAAATACTCAAGCCAATGTTACAAGTCTATTTATTTCCTGTTATACCCCTTTTTATTTAATCTCTAGAGAACAGGAGGTTTGTATTTCAAGGTCAGCTCCTCCTGACTTCTGGGAGCTGTTCTGGGATGCAGCCAGCCAAGGGGAGAGGGTTTTGTACAATTCTTGTGAAGATGCTTCACATTTCTGTAAAGATAAATGACAATAAAAGAGCTGCATGCAGCAACAGGAGACACTGCTGTTGGATTTTTGTTTGTTCTGTTTTAAAATCCAGGGCAAGATGTGGCTTTAGCTGAGGCTCAAATCAGCTCTTGCAAGCCATGAAAACTTTGATTTTTTTTTTTAAACCTCAGCTTTTAAAACTCTTTGTGCCTGAATGCACAAAGGGCACCTTAAACTGCCTGGTGTGGTACAGAGGCATTTAAAGATAATTTAATTCATTTATTTAATCCTAATTTTCTGTGATTTATTAAGTGCATTAAATTCCGTGGGTATTTAACTAAGGGGATTTTTCACTGATGTTGAGCCAGGGTTTTTCTACCTGCAAACACTCAGAATTTTTCCCTGACTCCACAGTTTCTGAGATTTCCAGGGGGGAAAAAACCCCCCATTATTAGATCCTGCTGCACCCCTACACAGAGATTTTAACTTGGAGATCAAATGGAGAGAAGCAGAGATTGGTTTTCTAAGACATTTTAAGCAAATTCTGTAAAAATCTATTTATTTAAAATCATACACAAGGACATAATGTCCCTTAAATAGGGAAGATATTTCTGAGATTAAGACAAGTGAGGAAGTTGGAAGTAAATTTACCCAAATCAAACAGGAAAAAAATCCCTGTTAAATTACTTTTTAATTATTGGCTTTAAATGAAACAAATCTCTATCTGGAGAACAAATTCCTCTTGGTTTTCTAGGACAGGTGAATTACAATGATTACACCCAAAATAAGGTAATTTTACCACCACAAAGAGCAGCTTTTGCTGTATAAACACCCAGCCCAGGCAGTAGAACAGGATTTAATACTCCCCACAAGGGGCCTTTGGAGTTTCTTAGCAGTGGGTTCTTCACTTGGCTCCACCTTTTCCTCTTGTTTCACCTCCCACAGCAACAGACTCAATAAAAGAAGAGGAAATTACACTGCAAAAGAAACCACAATTATTTTAAAACTTTGCCCCAATTGAAAAGAAATTATCTTCTAAGACTGAAAACTTTTTAGAGAAAAAAAAAATCTAGGGCACTAAAATATACATTCAAAATAAAGGTGTTGATGTGGCTGGGAAGGAAAAAGGAAACCAAATCCTTGGAGGGTTTTTTATTCTGCTGTAAATTCTGGTTTTATAGTGATTCCCTGGAAGACAAAGAGGAAAAGGAATTGGGTTTTTCTTTGCCAAGATTCCCTTGTAATGCCACAGTAATTCTGGGAGGTTCATTTGCTTCAAACCACTCTTTCAAGTGCCTCATCTGAATGTGAACAAATGCTGTATATTGAATTTTTAATCATCACACACCAGTTCAAGCCACTTCCCCAGAGGTTTTTCCTCCCTCCCCCCCCCACTGTAATAAAACCCTTCATTCTGAACAAGTTCACAGGGATGGATCAGAAATCTGTGACAGGATTTTGGGGCCAAGATGAAAGGAAATTTATTTTTAACACAGACAAGTGAATAAATTCACCCTGTGGTTTTACAACAGTAAAAAACCCCACACTCAGCACTTGGAGAGAGAGGCTGGGGAGGGAAGGAAGGGGCATGAAATGAGCCTTCCCATTTCAGGAATTTATCCTTCTGCCAGAGGGACTCTATTTGATAGAATTCAATTACATTTAATATTGTTTCAACTTCTCAATTATATTTATTCTCTCCAAAGCTTGAGTAACTAGGACTGAGATTGTAAGATTTGGGATAATTTATGAAGTTTTTTTCAGTAAGGGTTGGACTCACCCCTGGGAACAGAAGAGCAAAAATGCACTTTTTCTTACCCTCACTGGAAACTTGAAATCTTCAAACCCCTGCAAGAAAAAGCTCAGACCCATCAGGGAAATATTTCAGTTTATATTGACTATGTTGGCAAATAAAATAATTATTTTTTACTTCCTACTTGGCAAGATAACCCCAGGGTCTGAGTGGGGGATCTCAAACTAATTGGGCAATAGATTTATTTTTCATGATGTGAAAGTTCCTCCTCTAACTCTGGTATATTTGTCCTGATGATTTGTGTGAGATTCATGTGGTTTTTTTCTCAAAAAACCAAGTCAAATTCAGTGTTTTCTCAGTTTCTGAAGTGTTATGAGAGAGGTGGATTATTTAAAAATTAGCTTCATATTGTGTGACCTCTCCTAATTACCTGTGGAAAGTCTCTTTGGGTGCTGCAAGAAAATATTAAAGCTAAATCCAGCCATGGAAATTTTAAGTATCTCATAATATAAATGTAACATTACAAAAATTAAAGATTTAAGCTGAAATAAACTTTTTCCTCCCATTTTTCATATATATAATTCAGCAACAGAACATCTGAGCAACTCAAAGAAGAGAATTCAAGGGTTTTTTGGCTTTTTTGTGTTGAATGATGGATTTTAAACATCTAAAAATGCACAGGAACATCCCAATTTCAAACTGGCCTGGAGAATGTTCTATAAAAATGTCACTTACCAGAAGCACAGACAACACAACCCCTCAAACACTTCACAGATTTCTTCAGTTCTGAAGCAAAAATGGTACAAAACCCCTCAAAAATCTTCTTTCCTGTTGCTTTCTGGAGCCTCTTCCAAGGTCAGAGTTTGCAGATTTGGCAGATCCTGAGCAGCAAAATCACACCCTGGGAGTCCCCTCCCCACCTGGCACCCCTTCAACTGCTCAAAATTAGTTCCATTTACACCTCTAATTAACTGCAAGCCACTTAATTGAGTAATAACAATTGAGTAATGACCACAGGTTTGACCAGCAGTTCCCAAACTCCAGGGGAGTGCAGAGGGAAGGTGACACATCTTGTTTAAATCATAAATTAAATTAAATACAAAGTGAAGGGGGTTTAGGGGTCCTGACACTGCTCCAGTGATCAGTTCTGAAGATTTATGAGGGGAAAAAAAGCAAAGGAAAAGGAAAAGTCCTGAGAACTAATTCATGTTGCTCTTACTTCAAACTGGTTGTAGGAAGTGAAAACTCCAGATTTCTACAATGAATCCCCCAGTGCAGTGGGAATAAAACTCAGATTTATTTTCTGTGCACACTCAACCTCTCCAGCACCCCAGGGTGGCTTATGAAGGTCTTCAAAATAAGCTGATGTTTTCAAAATTCAGATTATTCTTGAACTCTTGCTCTGCCAGAACAGGATGAAAATGAGACACACACTAACTACAAACACAAAGAGCAGGTGTAACACACAGACTGATGTATGAGGGCTTGAGAAAAAAGAAATTGCACTTAAAAGCACTTTAAAGATGTACATTCCTGTATTTTTTTTATGTGTAAGAAACTGAGGGAGGGCAAAGACAGAGCTCCCACTTTCTCCTCCTTACAGGAAGCACAACCAGACCCTGTGTGAGCAGCTGGAAGTGTTTTTATCCCAAGCCAGTTCTGCTGGGAGGGAACAACCCTGGCTCCAAGTAATCCTGGGGAAAACTAAACTACACAAACAGCTTAAGGTGCAGGTCACCCAATTAATTAATTTTATCTACAGGTAATAACTGTATTTATCCAGACATGGGCTCACAGCCCCTGGGACTGAGGGAACAGGAGAATTCCACACATTTCACTGCTCTGGAAGGACAAAATCCCATTTCCAAAGCAGGGATTTTTAGAAGGGACACCAGCAAAGAAGGTGTTGGCCCCATTCTCCCCTGGACAGTTATTGGGGCACAGGCCACCCAATTATTGCTACCTATGAACTTCAGTCATTGGAAGGGAAGGATTAAACATGATGCCACTAAAAACACATTCTGTATTCAGAATTCCACAAATTTAACCAAATTAATTAATTAATTAATTAAATCCACACCAACAGAGCTGTGCAGTCACAGTCCTGCCACCACCTTTTCCCCTGGGCTGACACCAAGCAGTGAAATCACAATTAAGTTGAAATGTGGAATTATCTGAAGCCTGTTTAAGGAAAATACATTATTCTCCTCTCCACAAAACACTGTCTGCATTGCCCTCCACACATGGATAGTTTTCTAATTCCCTGCACATTCACCCACAAATTTTATCCTGTTCTTACAAACCAACTTTTCTGTGTTCAGACTAAGACACTGTATTCCTTGTCAAGGTATTTCAGCTTAATTGAGGGAATTTTTTTTGACAACTAAAGCTCAAGACTAAACTAAAACTGAAGATTAAATTTCAGGTAACTGAACCTCATAAAAAAATCACCACAATTCTGTCACTGACTACACAGATCAAACACCAGCAGCCAAATTCCAGAGTGTGAAGACTGATGAAATAAATCCTTATGATGGAATAAATCCTTAAAACTACCTCCTGATTTTCTGGAAGTCTTTTATTCTTGTTCTTTTCCACTGTAATCAGGGTCAGGAGAAATAAGCTCTTGTCAGAAAGTTATTCCAGCTCCTCCCAGGTGAAGTTTTTCTGAGCAGAACAGCACATCTTTAAAGCATATTAGTTCTTTGAGGGATGAAGTGTCACACCAACAAAAGTACACATGAAATAAAAAAGAAATCAGTTAATGATTTTTATTAAATTTCAGTGTTTCATAAAATAAATATGGTTTATAATATCAAACAGTGAGAAATAAAGCACAAGCATGGAGAGCATGGTAACAAAAGTTACACTCATGACGGTGTTGAATACTCAGCACTTTAGAAACCATAAAGCCTTTAATTATTTACAAGCAGCAAACTATCTAACATCATTTACAGAGTTGCAGCAGCCTAGTCAGGGGGAAAAAACATGGAGAAACTGCACTGGAAGACCTTCATTTTGCCCTGCCTAGCCAGCACTTCCTTGTGTGTACCCTAATTCCCCCTATGGACAGAACTCTCTGTCATTCCATGAGTCCATAATTCCACTGTCTGGAGTTCAGAGCTCCTCTTGAGAGACACATATTCAAGTAACACTTCAAATAAAAGTAAACATGTGCAAACCAAAGTTAGAACCTCCAGGACCCACAGGTAGTGGTGGCAAACCCTTGTAGCAGACTAAAAGGGGTAATTGCTACAGAAACCTACTTGGAATCCAGCTGGGGCCAAGAATGAGATTTGGGAGGATTAAAAAATAAAAATAAAAAAAAGGAACTGCAAATATACCCTGTTACCACAGACAAAAATTTAATCTGCTGAAACACAAAGACTTGTAAGGTCATAACTCAAGATTTAATATTTCAACATGAAAAGAAATCCAAGCCATTCGACTTATTTGGGCTTTTGAAACAAATGCAAATGTCTCTGTTTAAAAATTGCTTTCAAATGAGAAAAACAAATCAATATATATTAATATATCACCCAAAATAAAAAAAAAAACAAACATAACACACTCTTCATTGTAGAGCATGCTGCTCATTCAGAATAAAGACAGGACCAAGAAAGTAGAATTACATTTCATGATGTAATAAAAACATTAAAATCTGTGATCAGTAAGTGCACCATCGTACAGGAGTAACGTGCTCAGAGTGGAAATGTTCTATACCTACCAGAAGCCACCTTTATCAAAGCAAACAAATCTTTAGGACACTACCTGCAACTGAAATCCTCACTGTGTTCCATTGCCTTAAGTTTCAGTCAGGCACATTCCAGCCAGTAGCACCTGTTAAGCCTCTTCATGATTGTATTCCAGAGATCTCTACATTGGTGAGCAATTTGTTTTTTAGAAAAAGACTGGGTTTTGCAATCCTTGCAATGCTTATTCTAAACAGATACTGCAAGTAAACTCTGTTCTGAGCAGCACAAGTTGGGGCTTTTTTTTTTTCTTTCTTTTTTTCAGAAATCTGAGAGCTGGACTTACGTTGGCAGTAGATACAGTACAACAAGTGGATGTAGGAAACAGGTCCTCAAAAAAGTCTGAAAGGAAGATTTCCCTAAAGACTGTTTAAAAAAACCAAACCAAACCCAAAGCACTTCACCCAAGATCTGTTCAATCCTTCTACTGAAGTTCAGAGCTCGCCAACTTTTCAGAATGACAGGAAAAAAGAAGGGAATGAGGTGGAGAGGGAAGAGAATTAAATTATTCCCAATTTGTACCGATGAAAAGCTTCAAGTAAAAGGAAATCCACTTTTTAAAGATCTTGCTACATGCACAGTCCCTCGTCAGCTGAAAGCCACAGTAGTTACAGCATTGGGTGTAACAGCAGATTGATCATCCATAAAAACAACACTGGCAACGTTCCTTCATCCTTAAGAACTCCCTTCCACTGGTTCTGTTCCAAAGCTTCTTAAAAAACGTTTATGGTTCTGCACATTTCATACCAAACTGAAGGAAAATGGTAAACATGTCTTCTTCTCCTGATCCAACCCCAAGCCAGCAGCTGGGTGTCATTTCCTTGTCTGGCTCTTCTTTGGCACTGCGGGTCTCTTGGCTTGCCACAGGTGGTTATGGATGGTCAGGGCGTCCACGCTCACCGACATGGTTTTGGCTGGAATCACATTAAACTGTTTTCTGTCCGAGCTGTACTTATAAAGTTTATCAATCATTTTCTTGGTGATGCTCTTTGGCCCTGTCCCAGTCAGCTTGTAGATCTCCTCTGTGTCAGGGTAGTAGCAGTAAAGTGCTCGGAACTGGCAGCCGGCGTCGCGGAACAAGATGATGTAGTGGTTGGCATCACATTTTTCTAGTTCCTGCATTAAAAAAAAAAAAAAACAAGGAAAATTCTCACATTATGCCCAGCTTTAAGCTTTCACTTAGAGCTGAATAGTTACAAGATCAGCAGCTCAGATTCTCAGTCCTTTTATAAACTTGCAAGTGGAACTCAAAATACAGGATCGTGTTTTTCACAAGCCCAGAGAGTTGTGGGAAGCAAAGGATCCTCAAAACAGGCACATTTTAGGAAATGGAATTCATACAACACACCAGTGGGATCATAAAATTAGCATTACACACACATTTGACTCTGAATGCATTAATAATTTTCATGTTTACCTCTAATATTGAATTCTTATGTGGTTCATTCACTTTTCCAGCAAGACAGCAGTGAGATATAGCATTGTGAATAATAGGCTTGTTGGATTTGCTGCTGGGTTCCTTAAATAATTTTGGACCTAAGGAAGACAAACAAGTAAAAATTATGTTCATAAATGCAGGGCAAATAAAGGTTTTCATTCAAAGTGAAAAAAAATCCACATTTTTCTGGAATTACTTGCATTTAGAGGTATTAAACAGAACTAAAACCACTTGGCAACTTCTCAAAACTAACAATGCATCGCATCAAACACACCACAGGTTTTTGTGACCTGGTGTTCATAACAAACTCCCAAAGTAAATCAAAACAGGCACCTGTATATTCTGCCACTGAAGCAATAGAAGATGCTGTGGAAGCATTTTCCCAGTCCCTCTCTGTGTTTCTGCTGGGATTTCTGCTCAGGATGGGTAAGGACTCCATTGATTCAACTCTGGAAGGGAAATAAACAATGATAGGCCAAAATCTGGGGGTTTGTCCCTCCAATCCCACATAAATTCAGCAGCTGCTGGCCCTGAATGGAACAGGTTATTCCCCCTTATCCTCCCCAGAACAGTCTGATTCTCCCTGAGAGGTATCAAAGCAAAACTGACTCCTCTGGGAGAAAACAAAACAAAACTGCAGGTTTGTACAGAGCACTGGGGTTGGAAGCCCCATGAAATAGATGAATTCACCAATTACTTTGTGCCTCTGTGCCAGTGAGCTGAAACAAAGAGCACTGAAGGCCAACACTGTTTGAGAACACAGGAATTAAGGAAGCCTGTCTGTACCTCTGTGATGGGGTGCCACCAGAGTGAACACTTTCAGGTTCAGTTGTTGCTGCTGAGGCCAAAGACAGGCTGGAACCAGACTGAGCACTGCTCAAATTATCAGCTACAAAAGAGAAGAGAAAGTGTCAAAGACATTTTGGCAGAGCAGGTTTGCAGACCCAGTGAGGGCAAACAAAGCCAGACTCTTACGTGTGGAAGAACACTTTGTCCCTGAATCACTGTAAGATTCTTCACGATGGACTGACTTTGGCCTGGGCTTTTTGGGCTTTGATTTGGGCTTTCCAAGCCCTTGCTCCTCCAAGATTTGCTGCTGTTTTTTCCTTAGATATTCCTGTTTGATCAGTTCTCGTCGAGCCTTCTCCTCTTCTTTCCGTATCCGATCCTCCTCTGCTTTGCGCCTGCAAAGCAAACCCACCAGTAGATTCAACATGTCACAGCTTCCTCAGCTCAAAGATACAAAGAAATATTCTCTCCTAGGTGTCCTTACCGAGCTTCATCTCTTTTTTGTTCCACCTCAGCCTCCAGCTGCTGTTTCCGAAGCCGAGCCTCCTCGGCTTTGCGCTGCTGTTTCAGAAGGAAGGCCGCGCGTTTCTTGGCCAACTCATCTTCTGCTTTCTGTTCATCCTGCAAAACCCACAGGGATGGAGAGTTTCAGGGCATAGGAGACAATATATTAAGCTGGACATCATAAGGTTTCCTTAAATCTTCCTGGAATCCTCAGCAAACATAGGTTATTACTTTTGGAAGTCTTTACGCTGAGTGTAAATCGGGACTTTTTGTTGCTCAAGAAGAATTTAAGAGACAGTTTTAATGCTGCCTTAAGTCTGTGAGGATAAAAAAGGGGCTTATCTTACTCTGCCTTGTTTTTAGATATGTTTAAACATCACAAAACCTTCTACAACTGCCAAGTACAATGCAACTATCACATGGGGCAGGATGGACAGCACAAATAATCCCAGTGTAATGATAATCAGTCAAAATTAATCACACTGTAAAACACCAGAAGTTAAATTCACTGAGATTGAGACAACCTATTTTGACCTTCCTGAAAGAGAAATTAAAAAAGAAACTATCAGGTCAGCACATCTGAGGTATGTGCAATAATCACTGCTAAGCACAAATTAAGACATTCAGTGTTCTGAGAGCAGTTCTCACCTCAGTGGAAGGAATAGAAACATTATTTAAAAGACACACAACTCAACAAGGCTAGAAATACCACTGCACTAAAAATCCAGCAGCTTAACAACAATCCTTTCCCCAAGCCAGATTCAAGTGTGAAATTAGAATAATTATTTAAATTTAATACTTATTCATCATGAACCTTATACATGATTTATAGGAAAGAATAAAAGCTGCATGAAAAACAATTATTTTATTTTATTGAAGCTTCTCATTTTTACTTGTATCTACAGCCATACAAGTAAATTCTCTATTAGAGCCCTTGACTTTTAGGCTGCTCAAAATCAGAAAAATTTGAGTGCAAGTGTCAAAAAAATCCCAGTTCAGCCTCCCAGCTCCCTGACAAGTGCCACAGCCCATTCAGCAGGCTTTGACTGGATACCTGCCTTCTGCCAGAATAATTTCTCTCAGTTCACAGCACACTGGGATTTCAAAATGGTAAATTCTTCCCTTGCAATCCATTTCTTTTGTTCTCAGTATTTACAATGTGCTTTCTGTCTCTCAGACAGAAAAAAGAACTCAAGGAAAAGAAGAAAATCAAGGTTATCCTGGTCTAGTGAAGTGAACAAGCACCAAGATTTAATACATTAAGGCAAAAACTTCTTTCTCCACAAGCAAGTCTTTTCCAGTGCAGCTTCTTTCTATCCAGTTATTGCAACCAATGTGTGCTGTGTTCCACCATAAGAATGAAGTGGACAACAACAGTTCTAATGCTGGGTAACAGTAACCAAACAGAGAAAGGTAAGGTGTTTACCTTGAAGAAAAAGCCCACACCAGACTTCTGATCACCTTCACTAATCAGATCTGTGGAGCTATCCTGGTTTTCAAGTTCTCCTTCATCTGGAGCTTTTAAGTCAGACAAGTCTACTTCAATGAGATTGGCCTTGCTTCTCAGTGGCTCATCCACTGGGACGTTCTCTTTTCCTGAGCCATCAGAAGAATTCAACCCCGCTTCCTTGAAGCTGTTATTCACCTCCTTGCTCATTTCAGACAGAATATTTGCATCTTTGGAGGTGGAGAGAACAAGTGCCCTTTGATTGCTCTCATCATGAAGTCTATAGGAATCAAAGAAACACTTCTCTTGAGAGCCACTTCCATGGTCAGGACTCCCTTCCGAGCCGAGTTCCGTGGGTGTCTTTGACAAATTATTGGGTGGGAATGGTCTTAAATGGGGTAAGTTTTCTAGACTTGGTGTTGGGGTTTTAACACGTGCTGAATTTTGCTGCCTGTCCTTAGGGACTTTCAGATCAGATGGTCTTCCTGACCGAGGAGTCCTCCCTTGGCCAAATCGGGGTGGTTTACGCAGACTGTTCATTCCAGTTGGAGACAGGGGCTCAACAAAATGAATGGAGGGTTTTACCTTTTGGTCCTGAGAGTTACTTCTGGTTCCTGGTGACGGCACTGTTGGAGATTTCATAAGCAGCTCCTGTTGCTGGGAGATCTTTAAGATAGCTTGCTGAAGGGTACTGATTGTTTCATTCAGTTTTTCAATAGAAAGATCACATTCATTTATATCCACCTCAGTCACATTGTCTTCTAGGAGGGCAACAGAAATAATTTTACTCTTTTCCAAATCATGTATAGCAGCAGAGTCTTTTGGTTTGTGTTGCTCAGCAAAAGCCAGGCTTTCCTGCATTTTGACTTTTGCTACTTCTTGAGAGTCATTGAGCATTTCTTCTCTCTCCTCCTCTTTTACAAGAAACTCCTCAGATTTGGAACCCAAGGAAACTTCATCTAAGTCTTCCCCGTTGTGCCGAGAATACTCTTTAGCAAAATGCTCTGGTTTAAGGGGCTGTGGGCTGTCAGGAGATTTCCCTTTTTTAACAACATGCAGAAAAGCTGCCTTGCCCAGTTTTAGTCTCTGCCTTGCTGATAAGGCTTCCATCTTCTTCTTCTGAGCTTCTATGGCCCTGCGTTTCTCCTCCAGCTGCATGTGGAGCTGCACCAACTCAGAGGCCAAAAGATTAACGTTGTCTTTGTTCTGTCTGTTGGGACTTTGCTCTCGCTTTTGCTTCCACGTGGTCAGAGGTGCTGGGCAGCTTTCTGACCCGTCTGGAGTGGTTTTCTGGGAACTGCTTGTGCTGGACTTGGTCTCGTAGCTGTTGAGCCTCTGCAGCTTCCGCTCCGCAAAGCTGGTCATGCGGACGCTCCCGCTGGCCATGGACACGCTGCTCACCTGGGAAATGGTGCTCAGGCAGGGGCTGGAGCGGCCACTGGCATCATCCTTGTCCTCGTGCTCCTTTACCTTCATGTCCTCCTGCAGTTTTGCAGATTCTTCCTCCCCAATGTACTTGGTGACTATGGGATGGTCATCTAGGACTGCCAAATCCTGCTCAGCGTCTTCCATGTCCAAGAGATCCGACTCCGAGTCCTGTCTCAGCATAGTCCAGGTAGTGTCCTGAACGTGCAGGTTCAGACCTTTCACATAATTTACATTGACTTTACTTGTTACCTCCTCATCGGGTTTAGCAGCATGAAGAAAGAATCCTCCAGTGGATGCCTCCTGAGAGGAAGGATCTAAACTGCTACTGGCCAAAGGTCTGGAAGCTTCTAAACCTGCTTCCCCCAGGGCCACTGGATCTGCAGCACTGGGATCTGCAACTGGAGTGAAATCCGAGCTAGAAATGGGGGTGAAAGTCCTGTTGAGGTCATGGTCACCATGACTGCTCGGGGCTTTCTTGCGGGTCAAAGGCAAGTGTCCTTCATTTAACCTCTTTGTTACAAAACTCCTTTGTTTCCCCTCCCCACACTCATCCTCCTTGTTGATGAGCAGTTTTTCCTTGGCTGGTTTCAGAACCGCAGGCATTAAAGGCTCCAAGTAAAAGCTCTCTGGTTTGCTGTCTGCAGAGTCACTGTTTGTTTTGGGGGACCAGGCTGATGTAACTATGCTGGGCACCCTGGCTGGTGCATTCTGCACCTCAAGGTCACCACGGTTTGGCCTTTCCTCAGATCTGATAATTGCAATAAGCTCTTCATCTTCATCCTCCATCTCCACATTGTTCAGCAAGCTCTTCCCGTTGGCTTTCACTGCAGGAGGGTGGGGCTGATTTTTGGGGGTTACATTGACAATGTTTGAAGCAAGACTGTCCTTGCTGATGGACCTGGCCAGGCTAATGCTGTCGCCAGACCCAGGGTCCACATCAGTACTGCCAGAATGATGGAGAGCAAATGGTGTTGGCTGAGACAGAGGCCTAGAAAAGATAAGAACAGTCTACTGACACTTAAGCACAACAAGTCACAGTTTGTTGATTTAAAGATCATGATACAGACAGCTAAAATTTTCATTTTGGAAGTGGATCCTGTATCACAAGTGACCAGCAACACCAAGCAGCTACTTCAAACACTTCCATTCTCAGGAGTGCTTCCTGAAAATAATGTCTGACATATTTTCAATTGCAAATCTACCATCAGTCAGCTGTGAAAATGTACATTAAAACAAAATTAAGTGACTGTCAGTCCAGTTTTAAGGCAGTGATGTCACATTACTACAAATGATTTCCCTAAGCAAGCCTGTAACACCAAAATGTATCTCTCACCTGGGTTTCTTCTCTGGCCATGCAAGAACTGCCCCTCGGGGCTGCCCATCCACCCGGGTCAGAGAATTAGAACGATGCCGATGACCTGAAATGTTTTTTCAATTGGTAACAGTTTACAAATGGTCTTTCAACAAATGTTTTGACTTCATTTAATAACAAACATCGTAACAGAATCAACTCCTTCTCCAATAGATGGCAGCAGCAAACAGATTTGCTACAGCTGCAACCAAAGATAGACACAGTCTGAAAAAACATAAAATCCAGTAAGTTTTTTAAAAGATCTTTGAAATCTTTTAGTGCAAAAAAAAGATGATTTGCTGAAACTCAGCATTCTCAGCACTTAGGTGACTGCAGTTAATTCAATTTTAGGTAATTCATATAAATGAATTTGTAGTTTTATTCATTATTTTATTGACATCAATGGTCATTTGCCTTTTGAAACAGAAATTCAAGGCACACTTACCAGGACTGTCTTCTCCCTGTAAAGATTTTTGTTGCTTTTGCCTCAAAGGCAGCAGTGGATGGGAAGGGCTAAAGGCAGGGCTTCCTCCTTTGCCACTAATTCAGAAAAACAGAAATACATTACTACATTCTATAATGAGAAAAATGACATAGTTATGAAGTTACACTGGTAATAATTACCCTCATCCTCTTTAAAATGTAATAATGTATCTTTAAAATTAAAGAGGTTAAAGAGAAGGTTTTTGCACGTAACAATACAAAATCAACCTATTACTTGATATTAACCTAAGTTTCTAAAGACAGATTTAAAATCCTGCTTCTGTAAATAGTAAATTAGAGACAAAGTAAAGGCTGAAATCAAATTTAGGCCAGCTAAAAAACCTCCCAGATCATATTTAAGTCTGTTTTCATAGAATCACAAAATTATTTGAGTTGGAAGGACCTTAAATCTCATTCCATCCCACCCCCTGCCCTGAGCAGGGACACCTCCCACTATCCCAGGTTGCTACAACCTGTCCTTGGACACTTCCAGGGATGGAGCAGCCACAGCTTCTCTGGGCAACCTGTGCCAGGGCCTCCCCACCCTCCCAGGGAAGGATTTCTTCCTAATATCAATCCAGTTTCAATGTTTGCCATTTTTTCCAAAAAACAAGCCAGTCTAACAGCTTCTGCCATGCCCCTGCTGGGGCTTCTTGCCAAAGACCAAACAGCAGTGCCAAGTGTTTCTCTGAACCTGAGAACTGAGACTTTTCAAGACTGACTACAACTCAAGCTCACTCAGTTTGCAGCAAAATGCCAACATTCAGCAGCAGCAATTCCTGAGTTATCCAGAGGCATGAATTGAAGGTGGAAGAGCACAAGAACAGACTTACAGGTAGTCAGGCTCCTCAGGGTGCAGGTAGTACCTACTGCAGGCCTCAGGGGCTGGCTGAGCTGAGGGCTGAAGGTCTGCTGGGGCTGCACTGGCAGGACTGGCCATGAAACTCCTCTTGGTGGCGTTGGAAATGGGCACAGGGGGGCGACTGCTCTTCTGCTGCAGCACTGCCTTGACTGGGCACACATTGAGAGCATTAGCACAGCTCACACTGACCATTCAAACAACAGAACAGGACAGGGAGCTTTCAGATTGCAGTGGGTTAGAATGGAAACTGCAACACAACATTAAACTGAAGCCTGAAGTGTTAAAAGTATGTGACCTGAAGGGAAAGGAAGTTTCAAAATAAATAATTAATCAGTGGTTTTAAGGGGAAAATTACCTGTTCCAAATTACTCATTCAAAAAAATCAAAACTCAAGTGGATCTAGGATTAACTTTCCTTCTATTTTTACTGCTCACAAAGACCCCTAGCAAGAGTAAACTTTGGGTAGAAACAAAGCTTCCAAGGAAACACCACTGGGCAACAGTTTCATTGCAATGTAAGTATTTTTTAAATCACACTGTATCATTTATCTGTGGTTTAAAACTTACCATCTTTTATTTCCTGAATATCTCGAGGTTGCACAAAGTCTGGTTTGACATTCTCAAACCACCAGAAGAGTTCTGCAATGAACACCATGACATTGGGCTAGAACAGAGCAGAAGAACAATTACACCTCACAATAACAAAACACTCCTGATTTAGTCACATTTTATTTAAAAAAACATCCTTTGCTGTGTTTCTTACCTTTAAAACCAAAGGAGCATACAACATGTCCTCCAAGGTGAGGTAAAAGCATTTGTTTAGGTACTCATTTGAGAATTCTCTCAAAAGCTGAATGTTGTAGAGGCTGTCTGCAATTGATGTCACCTCCTTCAAACAGATATCTAGAAAGGGGAGAGGGGTGAGGAAGTTGTGGCACCAAGGAATTAACCTTCCACTCCCACCTCACACAAACACTAATACAGGAGCTTCACAGGCTGGACACTGAATATTTACTGGCTGCAGTGACAGTTCTCTGCCTGTTCAATACCAAAGGGACAGGAAAAGGAAGAAGAAAAACACAGATAAAACAGTCCTATGTTTGGATCCACAGAGGATTCTGTCTCTCACAGCCACAGAGAAAGGAAGCAGGCAGAGAACACACACAATGACAAAATACAGAAGCAATTAAAGCCAGACAGCTTGATTTGCACATAATAAAAGGTTACTCCTAGGATTCAGTGCTGGTTCTTTCTGAAAACACTCAGGAGCTCCGCAAGGTACAACATATCTGAGAATTCAAAAACCAACACAAAAGGTTGATTTGTAGAATACAATGCAACAAAGACACAGAATTATGAAGAAAAATATTTTCTGGGAAAGAGAAATCATGTTTGCAATGCTGAAGAGTGACAGTTGCTGTACATTGGGAGAAACTACTTTAAAAATCTAGATTTTAAAATGTCCAATTATGTACTCCTACAGAACAACATGAGAATTATAAGCCAATACTAGTGGACTTGTGGTTCCTTTTTTACGGTCTATTAAACCCAAGCTCAGTTATCTGAGCAAAGAAAGCCATCTCACCTAAACCTATAAAAGAAAGGATTATTTTGTAGCTCATAATAGACAGAGCACAGTCTTCTAAACATACTGAGTAAAAAAACCAAGGTTTTCTTAAATACACTGATGCAGATTTCCACATGTGACCTGACTCCAGCTTGCCACAGTCCACATTAGATGTGGTGCATTTTTATTTGATAATCCAGTTCTACTTCAGCTTTCAAAGATTTAATGAGTTTATTTATTTTTTTCCCCTAGAAACCTTTATTACATACCATCCAGTTTCATTTGCTCTGGACAATAGTAGTGTATCACAGCTAGAAGAGCAGCACCATCACTCCCATCCTTCATCAAATCTTCCAGCAGAGGGAAGTAAGGTAATTGCCTGCTTGAGAGATGCTCTCGTCTGTAACGCACCTACCAAGAGAAAAACAGTGTTCAAATGATGCTATAGATGCAAAAAAGACTAAAGAAGGCGGACAAAAAACCGGCATTTTTGTTAAGCATTGAAAACTCTTTGCAGTGGATCCTTTATAGCATCTGCTCCAAGTCAGACCAGCTGACAAGGCTCTGCTTTTCTCTCCATGGGAGCCAATTCTGGTGCTTCCCTTTTAATCCCACACTGGCTGGGGTTGGAAGGGGCCTTAAAGATCATCCAGTCCAACCCCCTGCCTTGGGAAGGGAACTTTCCACTAGATCAGGCTGCTCATCTACATCATGTACATCCAGTTCTCCTCCTTTCTGGGAGCAATTTGTGCTAATGGATTCCTTTCTTCATCCACACAACTCCTTAATTTAAATCCAAATCCTGTCACACAGATGCCTGAATGCAGCAGATCCAAAGAAAGAGACATGGAAAACTACATGAAAACACTTCAAGCTTGGCAAAACCAAAATAAAACACAGCAAAGAAGAATTTGCATGAGCTGGTGACCTCTCATACATCACCCACATCCACACACAGCAAAGTTTTCTCAGACAGATTCAGAACAGGGCATGTCTGGCAAAATAAAACCCATGGCCTTTTCAAAACTGGTCAGTGAGAGGAGCAAGGAGGCCTTGACATGAAGCTGTCCAAATCAAAATCCAACTTTTTGGCAAACCAGCCCCCAGGCCTCAGGGAACTTGGAGCTGCTAAAGCCAGTGAGCTGAAGAACAAATCTTGGCATTGCTTCTTGCAGCTTTTGCAAGAGAAGCTCAGTGCTGCTATTTCCTAATCAGCCACATGCTACTGGACTAGAGGGCTGTGGGGAACTCAGCAAAGCAAAGGGACAAAGAGAAGCACAGGAACTGCAGGGCCTGGCACTGCTGCAAAAACATCCCCCTGGCACTTCAGGGCATTAATCCCACTTAGCATTTAACACACCCTTCTGTGTGATGTGCAGATCCACCAACCCTGGATTTAATCCTCAGAGGAAAACTGGGGTTTACCAGGGGCATTGTCCACCTTCCAAGCCAGCCTGGCAAAGCTCTCTACACACACACACTCTCCTATGTGTCAGCTTAGGATGGCACAGGCTGTGAAAAAATCTCTTCAGAGGAATAAAGATCTTTATTTTGTCCAGACATCAACATGTTCTGTTAAGTTTCCCAAGGAACTCAAAGCTATCTCTGCATTTAATGCTCTTTTTTTCTGTTCTTTTACCAAGTGCAAATTATATTTTTTTTTCCCCAGCCTGGAGCACTCCAGAAATATGGAATGGAATGGGAATCATACTGTACCACACGAGCATATTCCACTGGTTCCAGCATGCAGTGTGAGAGGGCATGCATCAGATCAGGCTTCCACAGAAAGAAACAGTGAGACACACCAGGGTGATTATTCAAACAAGAAAACAAAGCAAAGGCATCAGCAACATCCATTATGAACTGGAAATGTGGTCCTTGGGGCTGGCAAAAGGAGGGTGCACACTCAGGGGAACTGGCAGCTTAAAAGGGTCAGTATTTATCCACTTGAAGTAAGGATATTTAAGAAAAAACACTTCAGAGATTCTTTTGAAACTCATTTCTAATAGGCTTAAATGGAATTTAAACCAACTACAGTCAACACTGAGAACTAAAATCTCCAAGAATCCCTTGTTTCTTTTAGCTTTGGTGAAAAACCCCACAAATTTATCAAAGAGGGGTTTTATGGACTTAATTCCTTGGTTTTTGCTCAACTATTATTCTCTTCACCATTCAGTCTTTTCTACTGAAAACTCTGAATTCTTCCTTATATTTTAAGCTGAGTTTTGTGGTTTGTTCCCCTCCTGCCCCTGCATAAATTTAATGATATTTGTATGCACTTAAGGGCAGAAATGGTGCTACTGAACTAGAGAGAACTCTGTATCAGAAAAACAAAAATCCCCAAATAAAAAAGAAATACAGAAGTAATAGAATCTGACAATTACTTTGGAAACTGCAAAATCAGTCAGCAAACCATTAAAATTGAAGGGGTACTGAACTAGCAGTGAGACAATCTTCCTTTAATCTCAGATATTCAAAGTTTTTACTGCAGCCCATATATATGGTTCCACCAAACAAAGGATTGGTGAGACTGAGCCCAGAGAACACACCTGCCTTTTTCAAGGGCACTGTTCTTTGGAATTAGCAAGTGAAACAACAACTCTCATCTTCCCAGATAGAAAATGAGTAACACCAACTCCTGCAAGTGCAGGAGAAAAGGGTATCAAAGCAAAGGAACAAAGGAAAACCTCTGCAATTTAACATAAACCCAGAAACACAAACCAGGATTCTAGATGTGAAATGCAATTTGTTGTTCTTTTTAAATAGTGGATTTTTTTTTAAAAAAGTGGAATTGATATTCTATTTTCACACTTTAGCATAAAGAAAGCCAAGTCTTTTGTTCCAATGTGCAAAGTGCCTTCCCTCCCACGTGGCAGCTCCAGGCTCAGTAACTGAGGACAGAATCCCAGCAGATCCAGCCCCATCCCAGTGGATCCTGACACATTCCCAACTGTGCACCAAGGGCAGTGTAAGAGCTTTATTTAAGCACAAACATCTGAGTATCTTAACCATGGATTCCAAGATTAAGCAGCCCTTGAACCCGACCAGCTTTGC
Organism: Serilophus lunatus; assembly: GCA_013399895.1. Lineage (NCBI taxonomy): Eukaryota > Metazoa > Chordata > Aves > Passeriformes > Eurylaimidae > Serilophus > Serilophus lunatus. The sequence goes on from VXBA01000317.1 coordinate 1,197,841, forward strand.
TCTCACCTCAGGGATCAGCTGCCTATTTCCAATAAACCCAGCAAACACGACCAGTTCAACTGGGAATTTCCTAGGGGGGGGTGTTTTTTGCTGCTCCTCCATATCCCTCCTCCCTGCAGGGTGGGAATGCTGTGGTTCTGCAAAAAGCATGTTATGGAAGCAAAGCCTGATGGCCCAAAAGCTTACACAGGTGTTTTCCAAAGAGCAGCTAAGAAGCATTTGAATGGAAAGCAAACACTCTGAGGAAGTTTAAAAAGCCATGATTTTGTGGATGACAACTGGTGTAAAAGTAGTTTCACTTACAGGTACTAATTTCCAATACCATTTGGAAGGAGACTGCTCAGGAAGCAAGGGAAGGAATGTAGGAATAGGAAAGGAACATCAGCAATGCAAGTTAAAAGCAGTAATACTGAAATGCACTTCAGCAATCAACACTTTCATATTTTAGAGGGGTTGCAACATGGAAATTTAGAGTTAAAGACACTAAAATGAGACCCAAAAGTCAAGAGAGTCAAGTAGTTCAAGGGATCCTTCAGACCAAACATCAACTGGTAAATTAAACAGCTCTTCAGCTCCTGATTGTTGAAGGATATTATTGTCCATAGAAAGCACATAATAAAACTTTGTCAGACATGAAAATTAAATAATTGTGCCTTTGATCCCCTTTGCCCAGCAATGCCAATTTGAGGGAAGGACATATTATTTCAAATTTAAGGCTTCAAGAAGTCATAAATTGGGAGCTCAGAGAGCTGACAGACATTCTGTGTGACATTCTCCAGAAATGAAAGTGTCTTATATTTTGCAATATTAGTGCATTTTGATATCATTTCAAGGGAAAAGCTGGAAAAAAATCTACAAACACACACATCTAACATCTGAATGCCAAGAGTATCCTGACTGGACAGAACCTGAATCACTCTCTGAATAAACATAAGACAAATAACATGCAAAAAAAAAATATGCCCCAAGAGCTTTCAAAATATATGATATATATTTTGTGCTGTGAAAGCTGAGTCATATTTACCCATTTACAGTTGATACAAGTGATTTGAATTTGAAACAAGTTGTTTTCACCCAACTGAAATTAAAGGGAAGTCAGAAGATACCAGGGGGCTTCAAAGGTAAGGAAGGGCAAGAGAGAACAAACTGCATGCACAAAATCCCAGGAATTTGTGGGACTGGAACCCTCACATTTCTCTAACCAAGAAAATACTGTTAAGTCCTTTAATCCACACCCAATATCACAAGTGAAGATAAATTTGTTTTACCTTTTGATGCCCTGGGCTCTCCATTAGTTGTTGTTTTAATTTAATCTCTTTCTCCGTTATCTCTCTCATTTTAAGGTTCACCTAAAAGAGCATTGCATAGGAAAGACATTAAAATATGTTTCCACAAATCTTCCTCATAGAATAACATGTTACAGAAGTTTTCTAGAGCAACTCTCTATTAACAGTAGCTGTAATCACAATTAGGGAATCCTGGCTTTGCAAGGAGACATTTTTCTTTGGAATGTGATTCTGGGGTCACTCAAAAAAGTTCCAGCAATTTAAGTGCTGCCCTTGGAAAAGTTTCAATATTTCCCTTAAATATGTTCAAGTCAAGAATTAAGTCTATCCTGTTATTTAACATGAAACAACAAAAAGAAAAACAACAAAACCTCAGAGCAGCCTTGTCTGAAAAGAAAGAATCCAATTTGACAGTTTCCCTTAGTCTCTAATTATCTTCATTACTTCAAAATTCTCCAGTTTTATCCATTTCTTAGAAACAGAAAAAATGGGAAAAAACCCAGAGGAAACGCAGGGCTGAGAAAAATGGAAGGAAAAATCCTTGGAAACCTCTGCAAAGTGCCCAGGAGAGCCAGGCCTCCTGTTCCCAAAGGCAAGATTACCTTGTTAATCCAGAAAACCATTGCATCCTCCAAATCATAGGGCAGTTCTTTGGAGGCACTGAAGGTAGAGAAGCGCTTGACACTCGCCACCACCTTCTCAATGCTGATCATCTCCACAGTGTAGGCCATCATCAGAGCATCAATCATTGCCATGTGAGAGCTCTGCAAGGAGAAAACAGGAATAAAAGAAGAGAGAGTAAGGAATAAAACCCCTTTCCACAAAAAAATACTCTGTTCCAACTGGATTTAAAACCAGCGGTCCTGGATATACGTAAGACAAAGAACCCATGCAAAAAAAATAATATGCCCCAAGAGCTTTCAAAATAGATTATATATATTCAAATACATTCAAAATATATATATTTTTATATTTCAAAATAGATATATTTTGTGCTGTGAAAGCTGAGTCATATTTACCCATTTACAGTTGATACAAGTGATTTGAATTTGAAACAAATCGCTTTCACCCAACTGAAATTAAAGTCAGAAGATACCAGGGGGCTTCAAAGGTCCTTTAACAGCCTAGAAATGAAGAGCTCTTGGCTCCCCTTCCTAGTTACAAGAGTGTTAAGTAAAAAGCAGCTGATTAGTGGCTTTAATTAAGCTCACCATTTTGATTGGTGCCGAGCCCAGGTCGGATTCAGCCACGGGGGTGTCGTCGGCCTCCATGACGTAAATGCCCTTCCGAGACAGGGCCTGGATGACATTCTGGTGGCCCTGCAGAGCTGCCACCTGGTCCCCCTTGAGGATGAGGCTGCAGACCCTGCAGTAGAGCTCACTGGAGAGCAGCAGCTTGATCACAGGGGGTTTGATGTGCTCCTGCTCGTACTGGTCGATGTAAAACGGGTCCTTCAGCTCCTCGGGGACGTTGTCTGCAAAGGAGGGGGAACAGCTCAGCCAGAGGGGCCAGGAGGTTGGAGTGTGTTCAGCTGGTTTGGAATTGTCAGGGATTTACTTGGAGAAGGGGGATTTTCTCTGTATCCAAGTGAAATCTACAGTGAGTTGAGGCAGTTCAGAGCTGATAAAACTTCAAGGCTGGCACACCGAGAGGGGTCAGTCTCAGGTCGGGGTCTGAATTGTCAAAATGCAGCAAAAGACAAAAATATCTGACAAAAACCTTGAGCATCTGACAAACCAAGTCTGCAGTGAGCTGATTGTCTATTTTTTTGGTAAGAAACTACTGCAGCTTTTCAGCCTTTAAAGAAAAAGTCAAGCCCAGGAAACAAAATCATCCCAACTGGGTTCAACAGGAACTTGAAACCAAGTCTAAATCAACTTCTTTTGCCTTGGCACCATTTCCACAAGTTGTATTATGGTTTTATCAAACTGAACACAGACCCTGAGTGCAGTAATTTAGAAGCAATTTAAAATTAGCAAGAGAGAAAAACCTCACCAAAAACAAACCGCTTTTGCCAGCAACTAGCAGGAGAAAAAGGCCCCACCACCAATATCCCAATCCCTCCAAACAGGGCCCAGTCCTTTCAAATCCATCCAGTGCTATGGAGCCCAAAAGAAATATTTTGACTCCTATTCAGGAATCAGCCCAGGAGCTGTTGATCTTTAGAGTGGCTTAGCAGGAATAATGAGAGTCTGCAACCCCCAAGAAAAATATTTTCCAGCCTCAAGTGTATTGTCTGAACAGAAGCCTGGCTTTGCCTGGTTTTCAGACATAAAATTCTATCTCATGCCATGCAGTCCCTCTGATTATCTTTCCCTGAAGTCACTTGAGTGGTTCATTTTTAATATGTCCATCTACAGTTAAAGGAATTACTAATTTGGCAGTTTATTTATAACTTTTCATTCAGCTCATTTCTAGAATAATTCCATTTTCCCCCTCCCACAAATTCCTACCCAGAGCATATCTTTAACCTGCAAACTTGCCCATTTTAGTTCACTCCAAGCAACCAAAGCCCCTTTGCTTTGCCCCTGAGTTATTTGTGAAAGGCAATAACACCAAATATCCATGAAGTTGTCCATCTCTGTCACAGCTGGAAAGGCTTTTTTTTTAAACAACAGCAACAAAAAAAAAAAGAAATGCAAATTCAAAATGTCTGCAGGCCTTGGCTGAGGGGTTTTGTACCAGCAGCTGTCCCTCCCTGCCCCAGTTCCCCCAGTGAGTGGCTGGAACTGGGTGGAATGGGGGACCAAAGAGCTCCCATTCCTGATTTCCCTCAGGTCCCTCCAGAGAGGTTTGGAGGATCTGATGGACCTCAGAGGGCAGGAAGGTTTCTCTGCTCACTCCCCCCTCCCAGGCCTGGATCCCAGGGATCCCAAGGATCCAATCCATGGCACTGGGGGCTTCCCACATGTTTTTTCCAGCAGGAGCCCCTTGGATGCTCAGCTGGGACAGAACTCCCCCAGCAGTTTGCAATGAAAGCAGCTCCAAGCCAATGATCTTTAAAAGCCTTTTCCAGCACTAACTGGATCTAATTCTTAGTGAGGAGATTCCATGTCACAGAAATCAATGGATTTCAATCCAAACAAACAAAAACACCCAAAGCAGAACACAAAAAACTCTTGTCTGTTGTCACTCCCTCTGAATGTTCAGCCAAGAAACCTGAAATCTTTTTCTTCTGCACTCAAGAACTCTCCAACCTCATGTTTCTGAGTGGGTTTGGATTGACCAGGATTAAAGGCAGGTCTGGGTGGGAATTACTTCTAGAACCAGGATTAGAAATGTCAGTATATTCACAGGAAGTTACTCATCAACATTAATCCTCCCATAATTGCAACTTATTTCACTGTCAACACTTGCCCTGTTTCATTTTCTACCTCATTTTGTGACAAACAGGAACAGTTTTGTAACAGATTCAGTGTCCACAGAAATTTCAATACATTAAAAACACATCAAAGCTCGAGAGCAGTGATAACTTTACTATTTAATTCAAATTTATTTATATTGGACATAATTGTACTGTCCACAAGGCAGGCACAAATAAATGAGAAATAAATGGCAGGAAAAACTGCTAATTATTCTGAGCTGGAGGAAAATGCCCCATAAAACACCTGCCCCCAAGTTCTCCTAAAAAATATCCCTCAGAAATCCAGTCTCAGTTTTACAACAACTACACACCATCAGATTTAACCTCCTGTTAATTCAAACCACACTCTGGACACACAGGAGTCAGGGACAACTTTCCTTCCCACTTTTTATGGATCAGGAAACTCCCCAGGTGTCCCATGCCTTGTGCTGGCCTTGCTACAGAATGTGCCAAAGCTCCTTTAGAAGAAAATATCCCAATTTCCAATCCCAGTTTCTTTTTCCAAACCTTCCCTTCATGACCTAGAAATGAACTTGAATGTAAGAAAAATTCTGGTCATTAAAACTTGAGGGTTTTATACATTTATGGTTTGGATTTCAGGGGGAAAAAAATCAACATACAAATTAACTCCTGAGCAATTAACTTCTGAGCTATAGCTACAAAAATTTCTGCTCAAGCAGTTTAACAAATCATACCAACACAAACCAGAAACAATTAAATAATTTCCTTCTTTTTTGCCTATAAAAAGGCCTCAAATATCATCTTAATTCCCAAAGAAAGTCACTTTTATGTTACTGAAAAGCCTGCAAACACCTTCTGCTTTCCCTAAAGTGCTTTCTGAGTTGTTTCCCCAGGTAAATGTTTGCACCAACTTCAGCACAAGTTTTACAGGTGCTATTTCTGGACAAACTTCTGGGCCAAAAGACAAAGCTTAAAAGCCCCCAGTTTTTAGAGTAAATGAAAACCAACCCCACACAAGCTGCTCTGGGAAGGGGAACAGCAGGAATTCAGTTTGTCCTGAGCTTTCCAGCAACTGCTGCAGCAGAATTTCCTGCATCTGGATCTCTTTCACACATGGATTTGGTGGGAATTTTACACTACCTTATTTTGTTGAATGCAATCAGTTTATGCTCATTTTTGCTGCTGTAATACCGTATTTTTTCCAACTTTCAGCACCATAAACTCCTAAAGATTCTTGCCCTGCTGAGCCTTCTGGGGAGATACTTCCACCTGCTGTTTTTGTAAAAAAAAAAACAAACTCATGATGCAATTCCTTTGGGCTGTTCCACCACATCAGTGAGTTCCAATCCCTCAAAAACTGTCAGTTCTGAGGAGAAATCATCAAGTCCAACATCATTTAGAGGATTATAAAAACCAACCTCACTTGCAACAACCATCAGAGAAACAATTATTGCCAGACTCTCCTCTCCTCACTTCAGGGGAGAACTTTTTCTTTATCATCTCACTTCTAAAAACCTGTGCAAAGACAACTTCCTGAGAAATCTGATAAATTAAAACACAGCAATCTGAGCAAATTGGATTTTATCCCTTGAACTGGTGCAGTGGATCCACCCCAGCTGTTATTTTACCTGCAGAAGAACTGGTTTCCCATGGAAAGGGAGCCAAAGGCTGCTGGAAAACAGCACAGAGCTTATTCAGATTCTGAGCAGCATTTCAGGAGTATCAGTATCTGCTCCCAGAATTATTCAGCATTGCATGGATGCCCTCCAAGCTGCAGAGCAGGAGCACAAACTCCACCTTCTGAGCACCCAGAACACCAGAATTAAACCCATTCTTTGGTGGTTCTTGTTCCAGCCCTGAATTAGAAAGCCTGGAAGTGATCTGTAACAGGACACATGAGAATTTACATACAACAGGCAGGAAAGAGGCTTTGGAAAGTGCTGGGAGAGTGACTGCACTCATTATCATATCTTTTGATCAAGCCACAAACCTGGCTAAAGCAAGAGAGACAAAACAATAATTATGGAATCCTTCACACAGGAATCCCCAGGGTTTATGAAACAGGTGCTATTAAAGAAACAAAGGGGGCAGGATTGAATATTTCCTTTCTTCCAAGTGTTTTTATTACCAGCCTGAGAGGAAAGCTCACAAAGAGAAGCAGGGAATCCAGGCAAATATTCTCACAGTGCTTCTACCAACTGGTAACTGTGGGTACCTATTACAGGACTGCAAAACCTTATCGAACCAGAAAGCTTTAAGTACTTCAGAGAGCAAAAAAAATCCCCCCAATCTTACATTTCCCCTCCATGAGCCCTTGGTTCCCCTGCCTGCATCTTGCCAGAAGTCTCAGCTCCTGTCACCATTAACTCTGGGAACTATGGAGAGCTCCCAGGCCTCAGAAAGGAGTCAAACCCAGCAGGTGCCTTTTGGAAAAGCTGAATTTTACACACTGTTTTCCAGGAGCAAACTGCGCCACTGAGAAACTCCAGGTGCTCCTTCAATACCTCCATTTCACCATCAGAGCTGTGAGGAGGCACCACATCATCATTTCTGCACCGACCAAATCTGCTGAGAAATGTGACTTTTCTCCTGTCACTGGCTGTGTTTATTGCCACAGCTCAGAGCCCACAGAAGGAGCAGGTTCCCTTCCCTCTGCTCAGCCTGTGGCCTCATTCCAGGGCCTGTGGAAAAGTGCTCTCCCTGTGGATGCCTTGCCAAGCCTCCCTAAACCTCCCACACTCACCTCCTGGGACCTGAAGTTCCACCAACTCAGTGGCAGTTTTGCTCCTTGACCACTTAAACACTCTGAATTTTATTTTCTCAATGCCAGGAGAATTCCTTCCAGAGTCCTTTTGTTGGTTCCCAACAAAGCTTGGGGATGGAAAACAATTCAGCTCTAATCAAACCCCATTTTTTCCAAAGCACTGGCTCAGCTAAAGGGGCTTGGAATGTTTCTAGGGGCAGGAGGTTCCCAGATCCCAGATTTATTTGGGAAGATGGATGATGCTGAATGGAGAAACACCTTCCGTCACAACATCCTTCCTTCTGGAATTCAGACAAGGAGTTGTAGGACCTCCCTCTGGACCATCCAGGAATCCAGGAACAACCTGTTCATCCCAATTCCTGTGCAAGAAGAGGGCTTGGCCTGGAGTATTTGTGGAGTTATTTGGTCACCAAAATTCTCTTTTCATGGCCAGAAGGGAAAGAAAAAAAGGAGGAATGCAGCATCAAATGGAACAAAGCCTAAACTGGGACTTCAACTCTAAATTATTTGTCATATGTGCTCCCAGTGATTTTGTCCTTGAGGGAAAAAAAACTAAAGGATGAAGAATTTTCCTACTTAAATGCCAGTTTGGAGGGGGAGAATTCAAATATCTTTTAACAGCAAAGAGAAAATACAGTTGGAGGTCAAACCTGTGATGAGTGACCAGAACCAAACCCTTGTTCTTGACCCTTCCCACCCTTGAGCATCTCAGCCTCACCTAGATGGAAATGAAATCCAAGCCATGCCCCAGAATTTGAAATTCCCAGACATCAAATCCAAATCTACCATGTCAGGAAAACACCCTCCCTCAGCCACTCCTATAACGGCAGTTACAGAAACCTTATCAGCTAACATTTACTTCAGTGTTTTAATATTAGAAACAGAGAAGAATTGTTTCACCAAATTAACCAGAGATTAGTCTAAAATAATAAAAAGCCTCCAAATCTTTCACCTGCAGAGATTTTAAATAAGAAAATCACTCATTGACCAACACCTGATATCTTCAAACAAAAACAGAACCCTGAGAGCAAAGCCATGCATGAAGTTCCAACATTATTCCAAATTATAATCACCTCCTTAAACCCATCTCTCTATGAATTAAAGAGGCTTATGAATTTCCAGGGATTGTGCAATGCAATTCCAGCAGGAATTTCAAACATGTGACAACGACTTTGCAGGAGCCATTTCAAAAAATCAAACTACATTCCCAGAGGCCACAGTCCTGCAAAGACACCAATCCTCCCTCACTGCAACAACACAGAAAAAAAAGTGGGGTTTTCCTGTTGTTTGTGGCATTTAACCTGAACAAGGAGGAAAACTGGCAAAGGGTGGGAGAGCCAGAGATCACAACACTGCCCTGGGGAAAGCTGTATCTTTTTAGTTCTCAGGCAAAGAAAAGCCAAATATTTCTACAACCAAAGCCTGTGCTGTCACAAACAGAGCTGTGCTGAAGGAATTAAGGGGTCCAGGAGGTGCAGACACCACCCTGGAGCCCAGCAGGGCTTTCTCTGCAGTGCAGGATCTGGGCCAGTCCAGCCCCTTTCCTTGAAACAAAGTCCCAAAGTGCATCCCTGAGATCCAGGAGGGCTAAAAAGTTGCAGGAAATGTTACAAACAATTCCAGCAGCTGAGAAATATTTACAGGAGGAACCTGTTGTTTTGTTCTTTTCAGTTATCAGCATTTCCCTGACATTCTCCTCAAATTTTTCAAAGGCATCTGATCTGTGGGGAGGGGTTTTTTTGGCTCTTGTTGCTTGTAACAAAATACCTTCACTACCATTAAACACTTCAAAGCCAGGATTTTATTTGCCCCCCAGCCATTGAGATGGGGAGGGCACTGCCAGGGCTGGAAATATTTCTAAAGAGAAATGATTGAGACAAATATTGCAGCAGGGATTAATATTTAATGGCAGGAATGGGCCTCTTTTCTTCAGCCTTGTCACCAAGTAAGCCAGTGCTAATCCATTAAGCATATTATGAGTTTGGAGAATTAGACTTAGATTAACAGGGCCACCTCATTTTCCAAACCAGGACTCTGTTCATGCTTTTATTATATGTTTTGTTTTGGATTAAAAAAACCCCCAAAACCACACTAGTAGTCCATCCTATTTGTTCATAATGAAGCTACTTAAACTCAAGATGGATCCAACACAGGGAGACAGATCTGGTTCAAAATGAAAAAAAGCACATTTCCTGCCAGGAAAACACTGTACAAATATAAATATACTCCAAGAATATTTATTTTCCCACGTTGGACTGTAAAGGTTGATGATAAGGGAAGGGAGAATCCCCCCATCACTTCCACCAGCACAAACTGCACCTGCTCATTCATTTCTGTTTCAGAGAAGAAAAACGTTGCTGAGCAGAAATGGATTTGGTCTGAGCTCATTTTGAACCCAAAGCCAGAATGGGAGAGAAGGAAAAGCCCTGAGTGAGCACACAAAGGGTGCCAAGGGCCCAGCATCCCCTGGCCAGGATGACTAGACAAGGAATCACCTCAAGCCTCCCCAGCCTGGGGGGACTCAGGGCCTGCAAGCAGTGACATAAAGCCCTGAGGAACAAAGTCTGCTTAGCTAAAGCAAGGATTTAAACATTTGGAAGCAGCCAAAGCACCTCCCAAGCACCATCTGGGAGCATTTGCTGATTCAGGGCATCTCCTACGATCCCGTTATTCCTGCTGGAGGTACCACAGAACACAGAATACTCCAAAGGCTGCCATGTTCTTGATATTTAAAACAAAGCCCAATGTAATTGCCCCGGGCACAGCAGGGGAGGCAGAAAAAGCAGGACCAAACCCACGAATGACTCTTGGACAGGGGTGATCTTACCTATTCCGTAGGCTTTAGCACAGATCCATTGTAGATTAGCAGCTATTTTTGCTCTGGCTGAATCATAGAGCTCCAAAGGGACAATCTCAACTGCACTATCTGCCAGAGCATCCATTTTTCTTCTGCTACTATCTCCACCCGCACACACATCAACGTCCACCATCTAAAACAAAAAAAAAAAAAAAAAAACACAAAACAAAAGACAGCGACTTTTTTTTACACGGAGCCGTCGATTCCAGAGCTGGAACACACAACAGGGCCCGGCATCCTTCGGGATCCCCATCGGGAGGGCTGAGGCAGCGATTCCATCCCCACTCGCCCATCAAAAGCCGGGGCCGAGCATNGTTTGTCGGGCAGGGCAGAGCCCCCGTGGCAGGGGCTGGAGGGAGGGAGGGAGGGAGGCCGGGGCTGTGCCGAACAATGCGGGCAGGTCCCGGAATGGCAGAACCAGAGAACCACCCCCTCCCCGCACCTGCGGCTC
>VXBA01000318.1:3025-72932 GCA_013399895.1 Serilophus lunatus
TCACCATCCCTGGATGTGTTTAAAAAAAGGCTGGACGTGGCACTTGGTGACATAGTCTAGTCTAGTTGAGGTTCTAGGGTAAGGGTTGGACTAGATGATCTTGGAGGTCTCTTCCAACCTAGTGATTCTGTGATTCTGTGAAAAGGCTTTTCGCACAGAGAGGGGTTGGGCACTGGAACAGGCTCCCCAGGGAAGCGGAAACAGCACAAAGCCTGACAGAATTCAAGAAGCATTTGGACTATGCTCTCAGGCACATGGTGTGATTCTTAGGGTGTCCTATGATTCTATGATTCTAGTTGTTTAAAATATGTGACAGTCTCACCAGTGTGGAAGTGTTTTTCTGTACTGCATTGCACAGTACACTTAGTACACTTCTGATGCATTCTTTAGTGAATTCTAAAATGGTGTGAGATCTTGGCAGAAGATCTACATACACATTTTTCAAACTGAAGACTGCATTGTAGAGCACTGTAGAATGGAACACTGTTGTATTTCAGCAACTGTGTCAATTCTGCAATGTCTCTGCCAACACAGCACTTGGCCCTTCTTTCACAGGAAAGATGAAATTTTTAGTACTCTCTGAGTGTAAACTAAGACAAAGTAAAATGATGAAAATAAATCAGGCTTTATTTCGAAATTTATCAAAGACCAGTAATTTAGTCTTATCCAACACCCCCACCACTATTATTCTCTCTTTTTTTTTTTTTGTCATTCAAGTCATAAATAGCAGTAAGGCTAAATCATTTTCATTCTATGCTGTATCCTTCACACAGAGAAATTTGTGGTTGATGTGTGAAGATTCTTTGTGTAATGAAAATTTACCCTGTCTCAGAGAAAATCAAGTACTATGAACAAATAATTCAAAATAAGTAAACTACTACCTGTACTTCAGTATGTGTTATATATAACTCTGCTAGACATGAATGCATTCCTCTTGACCCAAACATTTTGTTAAGAAAGCTTCATTGTCTTGAAAGAAGAAAAATGCAATACACACAAAAAATGAATTTAGATGAAGGTGAATGTCTTCTGACAAGTGTTGTGATATGAATAATTAGGTAGTAATTGTTCAACAAGATAGCTAATTTTAAAATATGACTAAATGCCTGTCTTTAATATCCACATTTTAGTTTTTATCTTTTTTATTCTGAAATGTTTTGAAAATCTTATATAGTAGGAAACTACTAACTACATTGGAAGGATTTGGTTATTTTATACTCTTATATGGTGTGGTTTTGCAGCAGATACTCGCTGTTCATGGCTTAAAATGTTTCTCTACTTGCATCTTCTTAAAGAAATATGAAAATATTCCTAGACATATTTCCCAGCAGCATGTGGCATTGTCAGAGGCTGGTAGCTGTGCTGAATTCAGGTACCAGACATCATTTACTGTCCACTTATTACTCAGTGTCACTATAAAACTTTTTTTCAAATTCTAACAATTTATCCTCAGTTGTAATGTGTTCACCAACTTCCCCACCCCTAGATTTTCTATAGATCCTTATGAATAGCCTTCTGTGTCAAGAGCTATTAAAAAAATTCATCACACCTGTAGGGGTAGCTTGCTCACTGGCCTCAATAATACCTCTACTTAGGCAAAAGGAGAAGTCGAAGCCACAAACAGCTTTTCTGAAATCTCCAGCACTGGCCACTCTTAAAAAACATGCTGCTGGTCTGCCTCAGCATAGTGACTTGTGTTTGCAGATCCATCTATGCCATGGTCAGTGAACACTGTGTTTTGAACCCTTTGCTCAACCTGCATACAGCACACCAGCTGATACAACACTCTTGGAAATGTTCACTTAAAATGGACTGATCAATAGTAAAAGAAAATTATCACTTTCTCTAACATAAAACCAGCTTCAACCATTTACTTTCTACTGCTAAGCTCTAGGAGCATTTTTCTGTCTTTTCAAGGCTGGTGAAAAATCTGCTAAGTAGAGACAACAGTCAGTCATAAACACACGGTGAGTAAGTCAGTCCCAACCTCTTGATTTGTGTGGTTGAAGTTCAGTTTCTACAATTTATATCCTCTGTGAGTGAATAACACAGCAGTAGAAAAGAGTCCCTGGAGTTTGTCTGACTGGCAGCTCCAGATCAATTGGTTCCCTTGGCCACTTGACTGAGAAGCTCCTTTATCTGTGTGTTTTAATCTGAGAAGCAACCTCTTGTATGGCCTCTGGAGAATGCCTAATAAGTGAGAAAAACCCATTCTTGTTCCACTGATAACAGAAGCAGGGCCACTGAACTTTAAAGATCTCTACTAATGCACAGGAGCAAAGGAGTTTATGCCAGTACAATTAGTTGATCTACATGTCTGAGGACTGGTTCACAAGAGAACTATGTAACTCACTAAAAAGTAGTTGTGAAATACTTTAGGTACTGCAGCTGCTAATTTCATTTTTTGGTAACAGCAACATTTTACAGTGTATTCATTTGCCAAAATATCACAGTGAAACTTCATTAAAACCTCAGAATAAACAATCCCCAGTGCTAAACATTAAAGGAGCTGCAGATGTCTCTGCCTGGAGAAAACTCCATTTTCCAGATATTCTCCTGCACAGATTGATAAGAAATAATCCAAGTTTGCATCACTTGCCAAGGCAGTCCTTAAGAAATAAGATTATTCTGTATTTTTAGATGCTGTTTCAGACAGTGTAGTGTTAAATTTGCATAAATTTGATCAGGATCTGTAAAGAAAATCAATGAACAAACCTTCTCTCCCTAGCATTTGGTTTAACTGACATAGTCTAAATCAGCTTTCTTACTTTTGAAATCACATAATCATACTGCAACCCATTTGCAGTTTTTGATCTTAGAGATATTTTCCCATTTCATAAAAGCTGAACATTTTTAAACTTTTAAAATATCACTACTGGCATGATTTTCCTTCCATTTACTGTAGTGTGAAATTTGTCTATCTCTTACGTTTGATTTTTTTTTATTTCTCTTCTTTTTTCCCCTTTTAGATGATTGGAAAAGGTCATGTCGTAGCTTTTCACACTTTCTCAGGTCTGAAGAGCTAAAACACTGTTCACATATACAGAGAAAAAGACAGGAAGAACCATCCTGATTATCAGGATATATATGTATAATCTGTTCTATTTCAATTTGTCAATAAATGCCACAGGGCAGAGTACCACAGGAGTGCAAAAATTAATTCACTGCATAAAAAACCATTTTGCAGCGAAAGTGATTGCAAGACTGTCCAAACTGTATTTTTGCATAATCGTTGTGGTGGTGTTACTCTCTAATCAGCACAGTCAGCAGTGGGAGAACATACAGACTGTCAGGTTGTCTGCTTGCTTTCCTAAACTTCCATATCAGCCTACATTTATCTGCAGAAAGTCCTGTTTAGGCAACAGATCACCTGAACCCAACTCAAAAATCAGATTGCCCAGAGGCACAGTATGGGAATGGGAACTACAAGCGATCCATGTCAGCCAAGAGCAAGGAAATGAAACCATCCACTCTTTTATGGATAGGAAAACCTATCATCCTTCATTTTTCCTTCAAGCACTGTTGTATTGGCATGTTAAATACTTCAGTATTCATAGTGATTTTAAAATAGAAAAGTCAAGTCTACTGAGTAGAGATGAAATGATGAAAAAAACTTGGGAAAAGAAAAAGGGGAGGAGGCTTGAAAAATTGTCTTGTGGATCCTTGGAAGGTAAGCAGCTACTTATCTTCTGATTTCCTCATCTTGAGAAGGTTTCTGACTTTCTTCCAGTGCTGTAGCAATCTTCACACAATTTCCTCAAGGTCTCAGAGGTTCTTTAATATAGGTCTGTTGAATATAAAAACTGGGTGCAGAGATGTGCTCTTTTCGTGGTGATTCCTGAAAAGCAGATCACAGAAATTAGCAGTACCTAATTGGACACCCGCCATCCTTTTGGCTTAACTGGCTTTGAGCAAGTGTCCACACAAGTGCCAAGTGTCCAATTGTTGTTTTAAATTGCAAGTTGTATTACTGAGGTACACAGGAGAGGGTAACAAATAATTATAAATCATATAGGCCCTTTTGATACAGGCACATTAGGTAATGCTTGACTGAAACGAGACGTGATGTGATGCTTTGTAAGACTCACAGGTTCTCATACAGAAACCACAAAGTCTGAGATTAGCAGATACCACCAAGGACCTGGATCAGGGCAAGGCAGTTATGTTAAACCATACTTAGTTTTACTGAAGCTGCACACATACTTTCTGAGGCTGTGCTTGAACATGCTAATTTGGGAACAGGGACAGGAAGCAGTCTGGGACGGCTCAGTGCCAGAGTGATGCAAAAATTTACAATGCACAAACAAAAATGATTTTTTTTAATGTATCTCTCTACCCTTTTTTAATGTATCTCTCTACCCTATATCTAATCATAGAATCTTTTAGGTTGGAAAAAACCTGTAAGATCATTCAGTCCAACCATTAACACAGCACCCTCAAGACACTGCTAAACCATGTCCCTAAATCTGTATCTTTTGAATACACTCAGAGATTCAACCATTTCCCTGGGAAACCTGTTCCAGTTCTTCACAACCCTTTCCACAGAGAGGTTTTTTTCATAATATCCAATCTAAACCTCCTCTGGTACAACATGAGGCCATTTTCTTTCATCATGTCACTTGTTACTTGGGAGAAGAGGCCAACCCCCTGCCTTGCTACAACCTCCTTTCAGGCAGCTGCAGAGAGTGATAAGGTCTCCCCTGTGCTTTCTTTTCTCCAGGTAAACAACCACAGCTTCCTCAGCTGCTCATCCTAAGACTAGTTCTCCAGTCCCTTCACCATCTCCATTGCCCTTCTCTGTACTCACTCCAGCCTTTCTTGAAGTGAGGGGCCCAAAGTTGAACACAAGATTCAAGGTGCAGCCTCACTACTCATCACTGCCTTAGTCCAGTTGCCACACAATTTTTGATGCAGTCTGGGATGTCATTGGCCGTTTTGGCCACCTAAGCACACTGCTGGCTGATGTTCATGTTGATGAGCACCACCAGGTCCTTTTCCTTCAAGGAACTTTCCAGCCACTCCTCCCTAAACCTGTGCTGCATGAGGTTGTTGCGACCAAAATATAGGACCCAGCACTTGGCTTTGTTGAGCCTCATACTGTTGACCTTGGCCCATAGATCCACCCTGTCAAGATCCTTCTCCAGAACTTTCTGACCCTCCAGCAGATCCACACCCCTGCCCAACTTGGCGGTGTTTGCAAACTGAGCGAGTCTACACTCGATTCTCTCATCCAGATCATTGATAAAGATAATAAACAGGAGTGGCCCCAGTAATGAACTTGGGGAACATCTCTTGTGACCTACATGTAATCTACAATCTCTCAGAAAACCTAATAATCTTGCTCTCTCTATATATATATATAATTTTAATAATTTAGAAATGATCTTCTAGGATTATCTGGCTTGCTTTCTGGAAGCTATCAGATTCTTGAAAGCAGCAGAAGCTAGCAATGCAGGAAACCTATCAGGAAGTAAAACACGACCTCTAAGTTTTCAAGTTTATGCAGTGCTGTGTGGAGGACAGAGGGAGAAGGAATATAATTTCCTTTATAGCACCTTTGGGAAGCAGACTTTGCTGCCTGCTTTTTCCAAGTGAAGTCAACACTTTTCCTAGCAAAATAGCAATCATAACATATAGATAAGATTTGTTAAGATATGTATTGACATGATATGACTAAGACAAATTAGTCATGTCTTGAGGACTAAAGCAGAATAGTTGTAAAAATGGCTCTACCTGTGAGAGAATAAATATTTTTATCACTCCTTCAGTGCAGAGATTTTAGGCAATGCCTTTTCCATACCAGTCTAGGTGCACAGTCAAGGGTCTCAATGTTTATTTTTTCCTTCACTGCAGCAGGGGAAAAAAGAAGTAGTATTCCGCCAGTGCTTTTTGCTGTAAATTACATACTTCAAAGACTGCCTCAGGTTTTAAATTGCAAACTTGTCCAGGCTTGATGGACAAAATTATTGATTTATAAATTCTGGATACAGTTGTATTAAAAAAATAAGAGTTTATTATATGAAGTAGAAAATAATTAAAAAAAATTAAAATACCAAAAACCCACAGGAGAAAAACCCAACCACCACTTCCCAAAGACCCAAACCCCAAAACTCACAAAAGCACACGCACACACCCACACCCACAAGTCCCACTCCCCTTCAGGTAAAAACAAAACAAAACAAAGAACTTATTCCTCATTTCAGTGTTCTGCAGCTGATTGAGGCAGGCAGCAGGGGGCGTCAGTGGCTGTGGGAGGCAGCGACAGTGAGGAATGGAAGATGTGCGCCTATTGTCTGCTGCTGGCGGGTCTCTGGAACACACTACAGGAGCGGAGGGATGATCAGCAGAGCATGTGGTGGTTTCCAAGACAGCAGTCCCTGGAAACTTGGCCACCAAGACCAGTCCCTTCTCTGATGAACTCCCAGGCGCAAAAGAGGAAGAGGCTGGGGAATCCTCTCATTATATAGTCCTTGGGCTCTCCCAGAATCCCCTGCCCTGTGTGCCTCCCCCGAAAAGGAGAGGACTCGCTCCTCGCCAAGTCCTCATTGATGTCATTGGCCCAGTCCTGCCCTGGCTCTGCCTCAGCTCCGCCTCTGGGCTCTGCCTCCAGAGCCCTCTGCCGATCAAAAAAATACGGTGGCCACCACGTGCCACCGCCCTGCTGTCAGGGCTGCCACCAACAGCCGTGCCAGTGGTGAGGCAGCGCGGGCAGAGGTGGCTCGGTGTGGCCCGGCTGCCACCAGTACTGATTCTGCCGCTCGGTGCCAGGCCATCCTGCCCTGCCCCGCACCGCCGGGTCCGGCGCCACTGTGCTGCCATCGTGGCCATGCCACCCCATGCTGTATCATGGTGGTCATGCCCCGGCTGCCGCCTCCCCCCGCACTGGCCTGGCGAGCCCCCACCGCCAGTGCCCACCGTGGTGCCGCTGCCACTCGCCACACCCCAGGACGTGGACCAGGAGCAGGGCCGGGACTGATCCCGCCCTGCCGGGCAGGGCCAAGGCAGCCGGGATCCCACACGGCCACGCTGGTATTCCCTGCGGTCCTGTGCCATGCTGCAGGTCCTGCTGAGCTCCCGGGAAGCTCCCCTGGTCTCCAAGTGCTGCTGTGGCATCACTCGAGCCCCGCCTGTGCTCAGAGCCGCAGTGGTGAGAAAGGGAGAGCCACTGCCTTCCACAGCCATTGAGACTGGAACAGCCTTTCAGAAAAAGGGAGCCTTGCTCCTGCATTGCTGGCACAGGCAGTGCGGGGAATGCTGCTGCGCGATCATCAGTCTGGCCCCACCGGCTCTGCTGCCACACCGTCTGGGTGAGCGCCTGCCGCTGACTCCACAGCGGGGCAGCAAACCAGGACACCACTGAGAACCGAGCCGGCGTCCAGAGTGCCCGGGTCCTGCTGGACAATGGCCTGCTGCTGTGGCCATGGCCGCTCGCCTGGAACCAGTACTGCTGCCAAGAGCCACGGCAACCTGTCCGCTGTGTGTAAGACAACCCTGCAGCAACGGACACACGTGGAATCCGAGGAGATGCCACACTGGGACCAGGTGCTGCAGAAACCTCCCTTTCTCCATCCTCCCCGCTCCCAATCCCATATGTCCCTCCCCCACCTCCCCCAAAGAAGNCGGGGAAGGGAAAGATCCTTTATTTAATTGGATCAATACAGGAAAAGTTTTCCAAGCCTAGGCTAACCCACAACAAAACTAGATATGAAGTGGAAAGGATACTGCACATAGAAAAGTGACTGCAGATAGAAAAGTGAGACTGAAAGGAGAAATCCAAATAAATTAGAAAATTACTACATGTAACTACCTCTCACTATTTAATACTTCCTTTCAAATAGTTTTACTTTGGTCTAAACAGACTAATTCTCCAAGGTATGATATTGAACTCCCACTTGCTTTTAGTCTTTGCTTAGAAAAAAAAGACTTTTTTTGTTGGAAAGAAAGAATTATTCTGCTTTCTCACTTATTAACTCAACAGATCTTTGGGTGCTTTCTTTCCACATAAAGTGGTGTTTATGAAGCCATTTAGTAGTGTCTTTATATCTGGTGTATTCAGAGATTGTCAATTTTACTGTAATGGAAAATATGCAAGCATCAAGAAGAATTAAAAATAGTGAGACAAAATGAAATTGTGTATTGAAAAATCAAGCTGTTCATAAATGACATTCAGTTCCCAGAAATCCAGAAACACCTCTCAGATATAAGAGTCAATATTAAGGCAATCATGATGATTGCATCAGATAAATTTTTTTGTTTATTAAATAGAGAAGGAGATTGAACTCACTTTAACAAGTAAATAAGTGACTGAGAGGAAAGTTTGATTTTTTTTGAATAGCAGCCTGAAGCTGCCTCAGATCTGATATTTTTCTGAAGGGACCTACAAGAATATGTTCCAATATGTCAGGAAAGATCAATCTTTTCTGAGCTTCTCTGAAAATTCCATCTTGGAGAGTTGCAGTTTGTAGTGAAAGATGTGTCTGATTTCCTTACTTTGAAGTGAGTTTTTGTTTATGGAAGTCTTAAATTCTAGTATTTTAAATTACAAATTAAAATGAAGAAAGGGACCTGGAAGATTCAGGATTAAAAATGAGGACTGAAGAGCTTGCAGGGTCTTATAACCAGAAGTCATCCAAAAGGTCTTAAAGACATTTTTACTTATAATTTTTTTTAACATTACATTTTTTAAATAGTATGTAGCAAAACTGCTTCCACATTCAAGTATGAAAATACGGGCCCATCTACACTAAACAGAAGGGGCATATATGCAAAGCATATAATTGAAATTACGGTTAAAGAATATGAACGTAGCTTTAAAAAAATTTACTTGGCTGTTGAAGAAGCTCCATCACCATAGTAGTAAGCCCAGGAAAACCCGATAGCTTAATCTCTGGTCCATGCTGTGCTGCATCTTTAATTACTAGATTGCTTTAGATTGATGTAAGTTTTTTGAATTACCTTGGAAGCAAAATAAATAGCCCTGACATATCATCTTCACCTGAAGCAAGATCAGAGAAATTCCAAAGGAGCTTTTCTGCTCTTCTTCCTTTTCCTGTCCTCTCATTCCTACTGCCTTCTTTGTGTCATCTGTTGTGACTGCGCAGCTGAGCTTGGAGCAGGTGAAAGTCTGACCTTGCAAAACCTTCATAAAATGTCATCCTTATCCTCCCCTCAAATTAGGAGTGTCTTTCTGTTAGCTCAGATAGTTTGTTTAACACACACCGCAATCAAATGTGATGGATGCAGGGCAGTGGACAGCAGTGCTGCTGCCTGGTACAGTTCTCAGCTGAGGAATTTCCCCTCACTTGAAGGTATCAGATTGATCTAGTTTGAACTAGTGGGTTTTATTTTACCCTAAATGAAAGAGGAATGAAACTTGCAACTAACAGTGCTAGGTGCAAGTCAGTTCCGCTTCTGCTGCTTCCCCAAAGCGTTCAGGAATCTCATAAAGCCAATGCAAAGAAAAGTGTCTGGCCTGCCTTGATAGCTCCTTTTATGGTCCTGTATGAAGAGTGAGATACAAATGTCAAAGAGCTGTTTACACTCTGTATCTCTGTAAACTTCTTTGGATCTGCTGTGAGGAATGTGTAGTTTCTCTTCTTGATTAAATTGCTGAATAATCAATTAAATATACTTCTAATAATTTAGCTCACAAAATAAACCAAGTTTTTATGTAGCTTCCGAGACAATGTTAGTTTCTTTCTGTTATAAAAGGCATCTCATCAAAATCTAATTTGTTTACAGCCCTTGACTCTGATCATAGAGTACAGAGACACATGTAACTTTTGTACACATGACTAATCTGTAAATGAAATCTATTGTGATGCATGTATCTTTTTTATGACTGACCTCTATAATGCCTGAAAAGTTGTGTCATACTTCTCATGAAGCATGAGAAATGAAGTAGAGCCTAATCTGTAGGAAAATTACAAAGACATACCATAACGTGATAACTTTTGTGGTCTAGTGAATTGCCTTAAGGAAACATAGTTTCAAGTTGAACTGGTTTGGAACAAGATATTTTAATGCAAGAAACTGAAATAAATTTTGCAGCTGTGCAAATGTAATTTAAAAAAACCCAACCAAACAAACCCAAGCACTCAACGGAAATGCTCAACATTTTCTAATTTCCCCAGTGTTTCCTTGAAAAGTACTGATATTTTTGTTCTTGCTATTAGGATACAGAAGTATTGAAGCTATGGAGAAAAATCTCTGAAAAATTGCCATTATGCTAAAAAATAATTTTTCTCTACAGAATAAAAAAATTATGATTTTCACTAAGCTCTATCAAATAGCCAAGTGTAGTGGGTTTGAAGTTGAAGTTTTCTGTTTTCTAGGGGGAGGGGAAGTGTGTGTCTGTTAAAACATTAAAACCATCTTCTTTTGTGTTTTCCCCAAATTCCCAGGAGCAGAAAACAGAGCAAAGTCAACTGATCCTGGCTCCAGGGACCTCGAGCTCGGTGGGGCCAAGGAGAGGTGCAGTGGGACCAGTTTGGATCCAAGCTCCTTCCTGTGGTTTCCCGCGGTGTCAGTTCCCTTCACCTGGGCGAGCCTGTCCTGAGGGATGGGAGCATGAAGCCTGTGCTGCTGGTGCACCGGGACTGGGGTCGCATGGGCTGGGGTCCCAGCGCATTCCAGTGCTTAGCGTAGCTGTCCCTCTCCTCATTTACTGTTGTGGCACAGGACCAGGAGCTCCGTGCATTGGTAGTCCTGTGCTGCCCAGCGCTGAGCCTCGGTTTCCCATCGTTTCGCTGAGCTTTTGCTGCCCATGTCACCGGCAGCAGAGCAGCGTGGGTGGAGAGATCCCGGCACTGCTGGGCTGCAGCTGCCCTCACCGTCCGCTCCTGTAGGTTGGACCATTTCCAGGGAGGCATGTGGCGGCAGCTGCCCCCCACAGGTGGCTCCCACGGCCCCACTGGCCCCAGGGGTCCCTCTCAGGAAGTCCCTGAGGCGGAAGCAGGTGCTCCCTTTCTGGCAGTGCGCTGCCAATAGGTGGTCCCATGGCTAGCTGGTCCAGCCATTCCAGCTGGTCCATGGGGGGTGCTGCTGGCCCCATGAGTACCCCATGGGTGGCGGTAATGGCAGACCCTGGGCCCCGGGCTTGGAGCACATGGCATTTTGGCTGGAGCACCATCTTGCTTCATAGTGAAATCTCAGACAGAGGGGAGGTGCCCAATGCAGCCATCCAATAGGAAGAGAACCCAGCCAAGAAGAGGCCCCCGAGCTCACGTGGGATTGGCAACCCATAAAAGCCATGGAACATGGAAGTCCTACCTCTTTCCAGCTTCCATCAGTGCTGGGAGAAGCACGGCTGCTCCTTCCTGGGTCCCTAGGCCACGCAGTGTCATCGCAGCAGCATCAGAACGCAGACAGTGGTGGCAGAAGACCATCCGGCTGCAACGGAAGTGGTATCTGTTCCCCTTGGGGATCTCTGTGGGGGCTTTTTCACTGTTCCTTGTTTTTCAGGGGCTCCAGGACCATAAAATACCATTCACATGGTGGCCTTTCCCTCTCCCCTTGCTCCTCAGCCCCACCAGCCTGCTTGGAGGAGCAGTTTGTTATTTGTTTTCTCTTTTATTATTGTGAATATTGTCGTGTTATTGTGTGTGTATTTGATTAGTGCCTAAGGAGGTCTGTAGTTTTATAGTGCCCCTAGGAAAATAAATGGTTTTGTTGTTGGTGTTCTCTATTCAGTATTTCGTCCTGATTGCACCCCCCTAGTGTTCAAACCAACATACCAAGTCAAACAAAAAAGCCAGTCATGCATTGGAGTGTTGACTTCAGCAGCTCCTTTGCAGTAAACCAGTAGACTTAGTAGATACTCAGGTTCCCTTCCTTTGCCAGGGGTTGTGAATGCAGACTTACCAATGCACAGATCACTGGTGACAGAGCAAAGGTATGACACATTGCTAAAGTAAGTGTCTCATCGCTAAGTAAATTTAATTCATGAAGTAATGAACATCTTCCCTTGAAAATTCTCAGAAAACTAACTTTTAATTCAGACTAAGTGCAGTAATTCCAGTTATACATTCTTTATACATAATAATAGGATGAATCACTGCAAAACTGAGTGCAAAACTGCAGTTTCAACCACAAAACTCTAATTTTCATGCTGATACTAAAAGCTGTATCACATTATGCCTAATCACAGTAGGCCAGAAGCCTCCTGTGTGTCCAGTTTAATAGCAATATACCGAACAGCTAGGAATTATCACTAGATTAATTGTTTGTATAAGAAACCAGACTGCAGTGCTGTGGTATGGGTAATAGTCTTTTACCATGAGGTACTCTTGTGCCCTTTTGTTTTCTAAAGAAGCAGGAAATGCTGGATAGACATGGTGTTACTGGCAGCGTATTCATATTTTGAAGCATGGAAAGTGCCATATAAGATGAAACACAATAGTATTCTTTCACCTATGCTGTGAAGGAGTAATCACAGTAAAATTGTGCTCATTGACACTAGAAATATATAGCTGTATTGTGTCTGTCTCTCCTTTATGTCTTTTAAACCTCAACGTGCCCCCATCAAGTCCTATTACACAGTCTCTGATCATGTTGCACTTTAGGAGTCCAGAGAGAGGTGCTCAAAATCCCCAGGTAAATAGTGGTAGAATAACCTGTTTCCACATTCCCTTTGTGCTGTCAGTTACTGTTTAGTTTATGCACTGGAGAGAAAAAGAAATTTATGTTCTTAAAAGAAGAACTATTGCTGTTTAAACACTCTTGTGGAAGTTTTCATTATCCATAGAATGGCTAATCCTTTTATGAAAGCTATTCAAACTCTTGGCTTTTGTTGCTTAACTCACAAAGAAACAAATGACATTCAGAAAATGACAATTCAGGAAGGTGGTCAGATACTGCAGTTCTATCTACTCAGTTTAAGTCAAGAAAGGCTGTGAAAACTAAGAGCTGAGGAATAGTTTTAAAGAAATGAAATGGATCTGCATTTTTGTATTTGTATTTTTGCTTTTTTCTAAGATTGTAAAGGTGGATATGGTTCAAAAACTGTTACATCCTTCTTAAAACTGGTACCCTTAATGCTGTTTTAGCTGATGACAGTCTAAACAGAAACTTTTGCAGTAAATATGTATGTGAGCATGAATATACAGTGCAACAAAATTTCAACAGGACAATGTACAAAACAAGAACAGTACAGGTTATTGTTTATCAATGTAATACTATTATAAGAATAGGTAGGTCTTTGAAGAAAAACCCACAAAAAAGGCCAGTGACTTTAAAAAAATCTAGTACCTTTTTTCTACCTGCTTCTTTTTATGTGGATGTCCCCATGATAGCCAGAGAAAGGCCCAGAGTACTATTTCAGAGTAGCAAGACCTCTATAAATAGACTTCTATATATTAAAATAGAAATTCATTAGATTTTATGCACAAAAAGTTTGTATGAGATTGTAGTTTCCTTTTACACTATTCTGCTGCTACTAAGACACAAAAAAAGAAGAGTGTTTTTAAAGTTGTCACAGCCCTTGTGGTAAGGACTGCCTCTGGAACTCAGCCCTCCTGACCCTCTGTTGGCCAGGGCTGAAGGCTTTTCAGCCAGGTTTGCAGCTGGCTTACAGGGCTGCTTTGGTGTAGCTTGGCTGAGCAAAGTGTCTCTAACTCTAAACTAGAGGTGAACCCGTAATTCAAAGTGGAAAAAAGTCTACAGCACTTTTATGTTCATTTCACAGTTCATGGTAAGAATTTATTCTTATTTTTCAAGTTCCTACAGTGCTAAGCTAAGAAAATTAGCCTTCAGTAATTTTCTTTTAATTGGGAGCCCAGCAGTACAAGGATGGCACAGGCTGGGGTATATTTTGAAATAGCCTGCTGCAGCCAGCACTGAGGCAATAATTGAGTCTAGGTGTGACTAAAGTGTAGTCCGTCTAATGGTAATAATAGGTGCCAAACCCTGGTGTTCGTACATAGTTGATAAAAGGATAATTTAGCACATGCTATATCTAATTCTTTTTTCAGTGGGTAACACCGGATCAGAGTTTCAGTTCTGAATTTATTTAACTGTTAACTGTGTCACCAATAACTTTGATGGCTTTTGCTGCCAACTTACTTTTTTGCAAGCTTTCTCCAACCTACTTTGCAGTTTTCTATGACTTTCTTCAAGAAATTCTGTTATATGAGCAAATGTTGGAAACTCTTGTTGACATGAATGTGAATTATACAGCTTCAGATTCTACTTTGAAAACGTAGTCCCTTGGTCGAAAATTTCCCTTGCCTTCCTTGGTTCTTTTCCCCTCAGTTATCCTATCCAAACATGACAGATAAAATTGGAGGCCTCATTTAGGAACATAAACATCTATAAATCATGGCATGGTTTAAAAACTTACATCCTCCTCAAAACAAGTTTTGAGTTGAGTAAGGTCCGAGTAACTCAAATGCACTCCTGAGACTGGCAGGTACGGACAGGACTATGTGAGCCTTATTCCTTTGTGAGTATCTAATGTGGGGTAGAGGTGTCTAAAATGACACTGGACACCTGTGTTTAGTCATCTAAATTTCTTTCTTAGTGTCTCTGTTTTGGGATCCTAATGAAGGATTCCTGATCATATGGTATTGCCATTGACTCCAGCAGGACTCTGAACTCTTGGTAATTCTTCTAGCCATGAGGACTACAACCTCTGAAAAAATTGGTGCAGTAGATAAATGCCTCAGTTCAATCTTGCAGCCCTTGGAACCTGCCCTCCACTGCTGTACTGCCCATGCTGCTTTGGTTCAGGAGGCAAGAAAATGCTCAGCCTGAATTTGGGCTAAGTTGCCTTAGACTTAATAGCTCTCTGTGCCCTGTTCACATAGCTCATGCCCGCACCCCATCCGTGTGCACACAGGAACTCTCCTCACCTAATATTTTTGGTATGTTGGTGTGTTTATTTAGATATTTTACTCTGGATCCTGCACAAAACACAGATTTTTAGCCAGTGGCATTTTGCCACTCTCACTCTGCCTTCTAACTGCTCTATAGTCTTCTCTGAGACATTTACTCCTCTACTGTGCTCCTTGAGCCAAACACTGGTTCCTTGGCAGCTGCTTACTGATTTCTCCCTCAGTCTTCCCTTTGCTTTTCTTTCTGCAGTGTCATTTAGTGACTGCCATTTGCTGTTTGCTTCCCTGAAGCATTTGCATGGTCTATCTTCTTGGGAATCCTCTGCCAGTGGATCTCAGTAATATTTCTCTTCTTCTGTGGGAATAACTGAGATAAGTGCTTACCTACTCCTATCCTTCTTGTAGCTCTGCTTTGTCCATTTGCTCATTACTTAACACTGACAAGGCAGGACCAGCTCCCATCACTGCCTCACAGAATCTGAGTCTGCAACTGCAGCCTTCCTGGTGCAGGACTCTAGAGTTTTCTGAGATAGGACTTTTTGATTATTTTGATCTGAAACTCAAAATAGTTCCTCTTTGCATGAACTAAGTGCTCATTGACTATGAATGAACACTCATCCTGAATAGGATGAGAGAAAGCAAGCTGAGCATAGACCTCAACCACTGCAAGACTCTACTGGGAAAAGAAGGTTCCTGCTTCAATATATGATCATGATGAGAATAAATTTTACTTGGGTATTCACAAGAATTTTTTATGATAGAGAATATATATAAGATGGGTGGTACATGCTGATTCTGCATGCTCCCTGTGCACCTTCTGTATCTTCTTCAGTAGGTGCAGAGGAAAACTTGACCTTCCTTTGCTCTGTGGATAGGATGAAAAACCTGAGCTGGCAGCATGTGCTGATGTTAGACAACATGAAGGTGGATGGGAGTGTTGATCTGCTTAAGGGGAGGAAGGCTCTACAGAGAGATCTTGACAGAATGGATCAATGATCTGAGGACAACTGTATGAAAATTCAACAAGGTAAAGTGCCAAATCCTGCACTTGGGTCACAACACCCCTTTCAATGCTACAGGCTAGGGGAAGAATGTTGTGAGAGCTGCTCAGCAGAAAGGGACCTGGGGCTACTGGTTGACAGCCAGGTGAACATGAGCCAGCAGTGTGCCCAGGTAGCCAATGGCCCAATGGCATCCTGGCTTATATCAGAAATAGTGTGGCTAGCAGGACCAGGAAAGTGATTC
Source organism: Serilophus lunatus (assembly GCA_013399895.1). NCBI lineage: Eukaryota > Metazoa > Chordata > Aves > Passeriformes > Eurylaimidae > Serilophus > Serilophus lunatus. The sequence goes on from VXBA01000318.1 coordinate 19,102, forward strand.
TTCCCCTGTACTTGGCACTGGTGAGGCCGTACCTCTAGTGCTGTGTTTGATTTTGGACCCTCACTTCAGAGAGGACATTGAGATATTGGGCTGTGTCCTGAATTGCAATGAAGCTGGTGAAGGAGCAGCTGAGGGAAGGAACTGGAGATGTTTAATCTGGAGAAGAGGGGCTCAGGGAGCGTTGCTCTCTACAACTGCCTGAGTGGAGGCTGTAGGGAGGTGGGGGCCAGTCTCTTCTGACTTAGCACAAGTGAAAGGGCAAGTGGAAATGGCCTTAAATTACACCAGGGAAGGTTCAGATTAGATATTAGGAAAAAAAAATACTGAGAGAATGGTTAAGCATTGGAATAAGTTGCCCAGGGAGTTGGTGGAGTCACTGTCTCTGGAAGTATTCAAGAGGGGTCAGGATATGGCACTTGGGGATATAGTTTAGGGATAATTATGGTGATGCAAAGTTGATGGTTGGATTAGATAATGTTGAAGGTCTCTTCCAACCTTGATGATTCCATGATTATGTAGGCTGCAATTTTAGATTTATTGCTTACAACTTTACTAGCCTATGGGTCTGCCTTGTTCTCTCTGTTACTCTGTGTAGATGTGCTTAATCTTTCAACCATGTGATATGGAGATTTTAATTTATTAAAGCATAGTGTTGTCTAAATTGAAGGAGAAAAATATACTAAAATTCATAGTTCAGCAAGTTTTATATTTGCTTGAACTAAAAATATCTTCAAGGAATATGGAAATAGAAATATTTTTTCAGAGAGGCAACATGTTGTAGTAGCATGATCCCTGCTCAATTATAGTGATTCTTGATAACTGAACCCTATACTTCTCAATAGCAAGTGTGAGCTTAATTTTCTCAGCATTCCTGAAAATCAAGCCTCGATGGGATGCATTATTAATAGTATGAATTTCAGTATTTGCTGTTGGACATGTCCATGGTTTTCTAAATTATCACCTGCATTGCTATGGAGACCACTAAAATCTGATTATCATTGCTGAAGGAAATATACAGCATCATCTTAGCTTGAAGAGATTAAATAATTTTGTTTTTGATTATTTCCTCCAAAACGTGGTTAACAATCAAGTTAGAATCACTCCTACTGGGGCATTTTGCTGGCAAGTAAAATGTGATTTATGATTTAAACTCCGTTACTATGCTGATTGTTCACAGCAGTAAAAATTTATATCCAGCATGATGTGAAATATTTAGTTTAAGAACTTTGCCCATAAAAAACCAGGACGATGTGATATACTGTAGCACCACTGTCTTTCAATCCTACCAGGAGGGATCCTATATATTCCTCTGAGATTCTCACTCTTACCAACAGGAAAGTCTGTGAGAGAACTAAATGGCCTCTCCACGTCCTACATCCTCTGTTTGTAACTAATAAATGATTCAACCTTCTGTGACTAGTTGAGGTCTGCAGATGAAAATCAATCTATAAAAAACGTATTTAAAGAGGAGCTCATAAGCTCTGTGAGAGTTTTTGTCCCTCAAACTCAGTCTCTTGCAACTTCATTTTTCAAGGGGCTTGCCCTGGACAGTGGAGATGAGAAGGAATCTCCATTTGGAGGTCTGTGGGTTGTGCATGTGTAGATGGGCACATATCCATTCACTCATGCTCTTCATTCCAAAGAGGAGACCACTTCACTGCAGTTGTCATCATTAAAAAACCTTGTCGTTTAACAGATGAGACAAATCACACACAAAAGGAGGATAAAGGTGATAGGAAAGAAGTTTGAGTTTGTCCTGTATAAGGACATCTTTGAAAAGTTCTATATGAGGAAGCTCCAGAAATCTAACATCTGCTTCACTTATTTGCTCCCTTGAGTAGGAAAATGTGGTCTCTTGGTATCTCTGCATTGCATGGGGTTTCCCAGAGCTTCTCTATGACATTATTTTGTGACATGACTTGGATTCTCCAAATGCATTGTGGAAAAAATTGGTCAGAATGAGCCACATATAAGCTTGTAGCACTCCTCTTTACTGTTTCCCTGATTTTTCACTGATTACTGTTTTCCCACCCTGTTAGCCTACCACAAAAATCACTCAGAACTTATAACTTGCGTGCACCTGATCCTCATGTAAATGCAGAAGTATCCAAATTTCAAAGGTCATTCATCCTTAAAATCTGCACAATTTATTTTATCTAGCTTGCTGTCAAAAACTGTTTTTATGTTGAGTCATGACCTGATACACTTCATGAAGCATACTACCTTAAAAATTAGTGCTCAAGGAATAGATTTGTAAAACATAATTTCCTACACTGATACATTGATTACAGGTAATGCAATACATTGTCACATATGTCACTGAAAGTTGTCATGTGTAGAACTAAGGAATGTCCAGACATTTATTTGCTTTATATCACATAATGCATAAAAATTTGTCCTCCTGTTTAAAGTAGAGAACTGTTGGCAAAAGAAAAAAAAATATTCCTGGATATTCTTATCCTTTCTAATAGGAAGAAGTTCTATAGTGTGAGGGTGCTGAGAGACTGGGATGGGTTTCACAGAGAAGTTGTGGATGTCTCATGACTAGAAGTGTTCAAGGCCAGCTTGGATGAGGGTTTAAGCAAGCTGGTCCAGTGAAAAGTCTCCCTGCTAAGGGAAGGATTTTTGAAACTGTGTGATCTTTAAGGCCCCTTCCAACTGAAACCACTCTAGGATTCTATGATCATCAATGGAAGCATAGATTAACAGTTAATGTAACCCTTCAAGTAAACAACCATTTATGAAATGCCTCCCTTGCTTTGTGGATTAACTACAAAACCAAAATTCTGAACAAGGGGTTTATGTTTCATGTGATTGACTACATAATGTTATGTGTTGTATTCTCATGAATTTCAGCCAAAATTAAAAAAAATTTCAAAAAATATTTCAATATTTCAGAACAAATAATAAATAAATATTTAAAAAAATATTCAAAATCATGGCATACAGGAGGAAATGTAAAAATAAATAAATATATGGGAGAAGTTTCTTCAAATGTAAAATGAGTTCATGTGCAGCACATTTCCTTTCAATAATTTCCTGAGTCATCCTAAGGTAAAATCCTTTCAATACTCATTCAGATCTCTGTAGCAAATTCAAGCTGCAGCACTGCCACTCTGAATATCCTGTTCCTCCACCATATTCCACTCTGATCCTGCTGCAGCAGCAATATGAATTATTATTTAAATAACATGCCAAATGCTGCTGTAAATCATCATAGGGTGAGCACTGATTATAGTTTCTGCTTGAGAATTCAGTTGGAGTATACACTGAAGGTACTCATTTGATGACTGATATCAACAGGGATGAGTTTGATTCTTATTTTCCACAACATTAGTTGTCTCTAGTTGATGAGAAACATTTCTAATTATCTAAAGCACAAAGCAATGGAAGGATTTTTGTTTTCCACATATGCAGAACTATATACCATAGATTTATTCATATATGGTAATACACCGGCAGAGTGGTTATGCAAAGATTCTCCTCCGTTACTGTAGGATATTAAGTATATGTAGCCAGAAATCAGAAAGATTTAAATATAACCTTTAGAAACATTTTTGCTTGATTACTGAGATTTATATGGGATGGATGATGGATGTGAACTAGTTTTCTGCTAAAACACAATATGATCCTTGTGGATTAATTCTATTCACACAAGTGTGTAACAGCAGTCTTTCTTTAAGAGGTTAAGCAGAAAAAAATACTATAGCAACCCCAAAACGTCAAGATATTTTTGTCTCAAATGAGTTAATAATCCCGCTATTCAAAATCTGACAACTATTTATTCCCTGTATCACTCTGTGTTTTTATTAAGCAGTTTCTCGGAGGATTTTCTTACCGGTTTCCCAGAACTGGTTGTTATAAGGGCATGAACTGTGAGAATAGGGCTGTAACTGCTGTGCACAGATGTCTTTACTTTCTGTCTCATCCTCATGGTCAGAACATTTAGTTGCTGAGAAATGTTCAGAGGCATACTAACTTCTCAAGTTACGCTGGTTTTACTTTGAGTACAGAATCTTTCCTGCATCTATAGTCTGTCATTGGCTAGACCCTTCTTTCTCTAGGAACACACTATTCATAGTCAGCTCTGTCTTTGGCTAACTGTTAAGATTGGCGGCTGCTGACCAAAATAAACATCTTTTCTTCTAGTTTAGGGTGTCCAACTGTCCTTAGCTTCACCACACATATTATCCTTCCTCTTGTCTAGGAGTCGAACCATTTAGAAGTGTTTTTTCTGATCTATGACTGTGTCTGGGTGTGTGACTTTGGTGAGCTCTTATGGAGAAGTCCTACAAGTTTATTTCAGGGAGGAGAAGTGCCTGAAGTTATGAAGACATGGAACAATGTTTCTGTTTCAAAGTAAAGTATTTGTGAGAGAAGAAAATCTTTCCAGTATTTTGCTTTGGAGCCCCCCTTTAGGAATCTTAAGGCAAACAGAGAGGATTCCATTACTTATGTGGAAAACTCCTCTACTGCTCTAATAATTTTGCATTATTTTTATAATGGTGTTTCCCACAGGTTCAAAACTCAAAAATATCCTTAATGGCAATAGATAAGGCTCAGAATGGATCCCACTTGGAGCCAGCAGCTCACACAAGAGTGACTGAGGAGGCATGGGCAAAGCCTGCAGTAACTGTGTCTGCCCCTCACTCCCAAAAAGGGCAGCCCTGAAGAGCACCAACTATCAGGAGCGTGGGGACCAAGACAGGCAAACAGGGCCTGGTGTCTCAGCTAGAGATATGCATGGAGAAGCAGTTTGAGTGGAATGGCACCTCTTTGAACAAGAGAGATTCCACCGGCCAAGTGAAGAGACTTGTACTTCACATAACACAGCAATCATGCAAGTCCTGTGACCATCTGCACAGGTCAAGGGCACTCATCCTACTTGAACCTCAAGGCAGAATGGTTGATGCTCAACCCAGAGCAAAGGCTGAAGATCTAGTGGGGGCATTTGCACTGTCTACCCCAGCACTGACTGATGCCTTCATCCAGATCTGCTGAAGGGAGCGACTGCAGCGCAGACTTCAGACTGAAAGAATTTCCAAGACGTTTCTGCTGGGGCATGGGCAGGAACAGGCTGCAGACCTGCCTGCCAAAGGTGTGTCCAGGTGGAGGACATCCTGCAGCACGTGGCTGAGCTGCAGGAAGTGATGTGAAGGCTGCATAACATCAGGGAGACTGAGAAGGAGTTAGATAGCCGATTCCAAGTGTAGTCTGGAGTGGACACACAGCCCACAGCCAAACAGAAAGAAACTCCTCCACTGGCACACTCAGAAGGAAGTAGAGCCAGTAATGGAGAAGAAAGGAAACTTGGAAGTCAAGGACTGGTAGGAGGAAGAGACTTCTGAAGCTTGAGGAGTCGTTGTGGAACCCCTTCACTACTCTTCGGACTGAACAGGATAGACTTCTGGGCCTCTTTCTTTCTCACCCCACTGAAGAATTCCATCTTTTCAGGAAGTTTATCACATTTCTTTTCAGTCATTTTTTAATACAGGACTTGTGCTTAAATTTCTCAAACTGTTAAAATGATAGTGGGATTATCAATTGTTTCCATTTTACTTACTTAGAGTACTTGTTGTAATGGATGCCTGTTCCTGTGTGGTCTGCTTGGGAAGTTTGTGAAGGATGGTTGTCTTACAGAGCTTTAAGTGGTATTTTTCCATGAGAGAAATATATTTTCCTGGAAAGTTTCTTAGAGTCGCGTTTTAAAAGAAGAAATTGCAAAACTGATTTAGTGCATTAATCAGAAAAAATATTTATTTACAGACATGTAAAAATTATGTTACAACATTTTAAAGAAACCTGTAATGAACCATCAGTCTTCTCTACATGGGAATACTGTGAATGTTTTAATTCTAAATTGCAGTGGCACTAATTAAAAATATGACTTACAAGATTGTAGCTATCTACAGAGTTTTAAGTACAGTGGTTTTTCGAAACTGAAAATGGGTCTATAGAGAAAACTAATAAGGATTGCAACAATATGTAATACAAGAGTTTATAAAAGTAAAAATATCTTTTCTTGATCCAAACTTTTAAAGCTTTTTAGTAAATATTTTGCATTCATGAAGCTGCAAAGTTTTGAAACAAATATCTGAAATACACAGAGCATATAGGCCTGTGTACAAAATGAATTGGTTTTATTTAGGACTGTTCATAATGGATTTTATAAGACTGTTGATTATCCAAACTGATCGCCAAGATCTTTTATGTTTCCTATTCTTCTGTATTGCAAGAGATGAGCAATGTTTAAACACCCCACAATTGACAAAACTCATGTAAAACAAGTACAGGTTGTGATGGCAAACAACACTGAGCATACGGCATACATGAACAGTAGAGAACTATCAAGCTCGGTTGAAGCTACCAGCATCCTCTGTAGTGACTTAAGCAAACATGCCATTGAGAAACCTTGCTAGTAATAGATTTTGGGTTTGTAAATGATATAATGCCTCATGGCGTTATCAGAGGTGTCTTTTGTGTTCAAAATATATTGGTGTGAAATAAAGTCAACATTATGAATGTGCAATCATTTCTGTGAGTTTATCATCTAAAGGTAGTGATTGTAAAGAATGTGCAAAAATCTAAGAGTGCTTTCTGTAAGTATTAGCTCATTTGGAATGGAGGTGCTGAAGAGACAATATACCTACATGTTTCTCATATCTATTTGATTAACACCAATATCAGAACTGATTTCCTTGGATAACATTTTCCATCTTTAAGTCAGCCGAGAGTTTATATGACTGAAATGGGAAAAAATGCCCCTTGAGCTGCTAAAATTTGGAGTCTTTTTTTTTTTTAACTGTCAGCCAAAGACAGAGATCCCAACATGGCAGTTCTTTTTACAGTTAAAAATGATCATAACCTGTATTAATAGATAAAAAGTGGAGATGTATTTCACCCACCAAAACACAGAAGGGATATTTTTTGCTGCATTTTTGTGGGAGAGTTAGCCTTGGTAAATTCTGAAGCTGTGATTCTTTATGCTCAGGTGTAACTACTTACTCTAGTCTTTTCTTAATTAAGTAGCTATGTACCACTCAGCACTTATGTAAACCATGTAACTCCACAGACAATAGACAAGCTAAATATAAGGTACACAAACATAGCTGAGAGTGCTATGTTACATAGTCTCCTAGTGAAGAAAATTTCCACTCAGTAATAGGCAGTTAAATTCAAATGTATGCTTTTCTTCCAACTGTTTCGAAGAATATCAGTCCTTCTTTGATGATGGTCCCCATGCTGGAAACCTGACAAGAGATTCTGAGTTCCCACCTCCTCGTACCCCCACTATTTGAGGTGAACCTATAATTGCAGAAACTGCTTTATTAAACAGAAATTTAAATTTTGGTCTTTTAAAGAGCTTCTCTGGTACCTTTTGTTTTTTCTTGCTTTCATCCTACAGAGAATGATTGAAATGGCAAGGCAAGTGTTCATCTTTGTAGTGCTGGATGATCCCAAATATGAAATATCTCTGGTCACGTATATCAATGGATGTCAGGGCTCAGTGCTGCAGAGTGGAACACGGCTGGGTCTGAGCTCTTTTTGAGTACATAAGATACTTCCTAAATTGATGCCTTTGCCTCCTGGAAGGCTGTATTTACTAAATAATTTACTTCTCCTGCAATCACTTTAAAGACATGTCTCTTTCTGTAACAGTGCATCTTGCATAAAGACGTATTCCTTGTTTCACGTCATCTACAATGCTAAGGATGTCTGACTTCAGGTTGATGAATAAGCTGAAGAAGAAGACCTTGTGCCCATATCATATATGCTTTGATACCTTTAATGTCTCAGTAACATGAGAAATAATGTATCCATTCTGTTTGAAAGGATATATGATTTATTAAGAAATTCTATACTGAGAGTCCCCCTACAACATCTGCAATATTTATACCAACTTCAGGCTTTTAGGAAGGATCTAAGGGTTTGCGAGTGGAAAGACTACTACAAGAAAATAACCCAAAAAGTAGTAAGTAGGCTAACTTAGGCTGTCAGATATTGGCAGGCTATAAATAATTTTCCTGGCTAGACAGGAGACTGATTGTCATGTAAACTTTCCATATGGTAGCAACATACTGCTTTTAGAGATTTGCAGAAACAGCTGTAACAACCGTCTGATGAATGGCATCGCAGAGAGTGCTTATCTGAAGAAAGGGATTTACAGAAGGAACCAGTTTCCAGTTTATCATGTATTGCTCTCTTATTTTGACATTTTCACTTTTTAGAAGCTATCCTATTACTAAATGTAATTATTTCAAATGAAAAAGAAAGTAAATAAAATACTGGAAAATACCACACAATGTATTTAATTGTGACACTGATCATAATGGTTTTGTTTGAATTAAGCAATAAACACAGAAATGCAATATCACCTGACTCTAAATATGGTAAAACAGTAAAACATGCTAATCATAAAAATAGCTTTTAGAAATATACATTTGTATACAGTGTTTTCCACGCCTGTTAAATACGTCCTTCATATTATTATGATACAGTACATTGGCCTTTAAGACGTCAAAATTAAAAAAATAATACCAATAATTAGCCAGAGAAAACCACATTTACAATCTAAACCATAAAAATCTGACAATTGTACAGCTTAGAACAAATAAGAAATGGAGTTTCTAATATTTGAACAATAACGTCCATTTTAATAAGTAAATTGAGTTTCATACAAATTGAGTCAAAGGTGTTGCTAGCCAGTAAGAAATCGCAGTTCACAATTTTCTGTGGGGAAGTCAGAGTTTCTCTTCTCAGCCTTCAGGGGATTCACACATGACATCTCATCACTTGATCTGTAGAAACTGAGAAATGAAATGTTGGCTTTAGTATGAAGGCATAGAATATCTTCCAGCAGAACCTCAAAAAGAAGCCAAGACAGCTGGGGAAAAGAGTGAAGAGGACTATGATTTCATTTTTTCACAAATCAATTCAATTTCAATATATATTAGACTTTCCCACCTTAGACCATTGAAAGCAAAAAGAAGACTAGTGTTCCTGCACCAGTGGACATTCGGGACCGTGCAAGAGTCCTGGGTTAGACTGTATGGACCAAAATAGTAACAGCAAATCAAGCAAGAGCTGTTGAGGCTAAAGTATATCCCCCCTTCAATAATTCTATGCAAACCACTGCTGAACAATTGCTGTTTTAGCAGCAGGAAATAGAATAATGTATCTCAGCTGCTTTGCAATGAAATGCTTTACTTGCATAATAGCATTCAATCTAAATAAATTGCATGTAGAATACCAGCTCTACCTACCCACAAAAAACTGACAACACTTTCCTAATCACATCTGTTTGGAAAACTGACTGTGGAAAACGTTAACAAAAGTAGATGGTTTCTTTTTTTAAAGTGAAATTTTCAACTCATGTTTTGTTAAAAATTTTGACAGGAAAAATACTTTTCAGCCAATCTTCACCTTTCCCCTCCCACCCCGCTTTTGGTTCTATCTTTTTCTGTAAATAAAACAGGAAACAGCTGACAAAACCTGATGTACTTTTGAACAAAGGCTGAAAAATTTCCAGTTATTATTTTCAGTCACTTTTCACCTCCTTCAGTGAGCTTTAAGGCTCTTTTTCTCCCCATCAAAAAAAAAGGGAAAATTTCTGTTAAAATTTCCATTTACTGAAAACATGATTTTCCAGTTAAAAGGATTTTACCAGAAACATCAGAGTCCCTGCAGGACTAGCCTCCTGCCTTTGAAGCAGTCAGGCATCAGATTTCCCCCTTGTTGCAAAAAAAAGCACCAGATTTCTGGTTGTAGTCTTCACAGGTAACCAGGATAAGGGGGATCAGATCTCAGAACTTTCTTTTGCCAGTTACAGCATCGTGAAAGTATTATCCTCTACTTGCATAGAGAAAAATCTTCATCTTCCTTATTTTAGGTCTGATCCCTAGACAGATCTAGCTAAATGAAAAAAGGTCTTTAAATTATCCCCTTAAGTCTGAGAGAGGCCTACTGGTAGTTGAGTAGCAATTTATCTTAGAAGAAGTAAAAAAGCCCCAAACCATTGTAAATTCTATTAGCTCCAAAGAGAGTTCCTCTTTTCTAGCCTTTTTTCACCTATTCTTTCCTGTTGCATTATGCCATTATAAAAAGCAATAATTATGCAAGCAAGAAGAGAAGCAGATTTTCAAGTTATTTGTTGAAGCTTTGTCCTTCTGCCATAAACCTTTCAAGAATTTACCAGTCACCATCACTAAAGAGCTTCATTAGGTTACTCTTGTGGAACTTTACTGCTAACCATCTGCATCCAAATCATCAATGCCACTTTCTTGTTTTTTAGAAACAATAACAAAAATTTACCAACCCTATCTATCCAAAATCTTGTGTTCTTTCTTCAGTACATGGGCTTCTTATTTACCTCTCAATACAAATAATAAGTCTGAGAAGAAACTTTAAAATATGAAATAGTCAAGCTTTTATTTTCCATGGAATGAGAGGAATCCTGGGCTATGATTAATCTAGACTAATGCAATGCTAATTTTATTCTATTTCTTCCTTCTGAATAGGGTGCAGTTAATCATCTGGCTTTATGGTTGTGCTGATGATATTAAAAAGCCCTCATGATGACTAATGGTTTTTGAAAAATTTTTTCATTTCTTTCCCCTTATGTATAAAAACACCTCCTGACACAACAAGGATAAACTGAATTACATTTCAGCCGTCAATAAGGCTTTCAGTTCATGTAATTCTAACAGAAAAGTACTTTAGAAAGCATGATTTGAACAAAATACATTTTAAGAATTGAATAACCCAACTGAGCATATAGGCTTGGCATCCATAGACAGTATCAAAGAAACAGTATATGCTGTCCTAATTGCCATCATAATCTCTGAAAAAAAAAAGCTGGAAAGAGGTTATGGAATATTTATTGGTTCATTTTCCACATGAAATTATTTCTGCTGCTTTTTTCCCTATCTGGATGGCTTTTTGAGCATGAGCTATTGAAAGCACTCTTCTTAGGCTTAACGCTGTATTTCAGTCTTCAAGAAATGCTATTGCTACTGTTACTATAGTTCCAGAATGATCCTTCTGGCATTTTCACCAAATTCAAATTATACTAGATTAAATTAATTTTAACTATACACTATTACAATGTAGATAACATTGGAAAGCCAATATTAAATATTAAAAATATTACTAAATGAAAGTGCAGTTCTGTTTAACCCCTAACTATAATAATTCAAAATGATGGAGTAAATCAGACAAAATTCAGTAAAAATTTAGATTTTCCCATCTTGCTTTTCAGATGTTAAATGGTTTTATAACTTACCTCCCCTCAAAGCCTAAATAATTCCTATCTTTATATCTATAGGTCTTTAAGGATGTACATGTAAAGGACATTTTCTTGTGATGGACCCTGACCCCTGCCAGGGGAACAATTCCTCTAAACTCTCTGCTTCGTACTCATGAATCGTGACATAGTGGGAGTAGCTTGCACTCTGTATTGCTCCTAGAAGTCTGTTATGAGGAGACAAGCTCAACGTGTGGTAAAGACCTGCAGGCACCATTCTTTTAGAATGGGATGTACCAGCCACCTTTCCATGGCCTCCCTAGAAAGCTGGAAGTTGAGGGGAACAACTGACTCTTCTAAACTCATTTAGATGGACTTTAGCTGTCTGAAGGAGACAAGAGTTTTGTTCTCTGCTAGCTGGATCAAAATAGAGCTCAGCATCTTTCCTGCCCTGATTTATTTTTTCTTCCTCGCATTTCTGAAAAAGGAAAAAGAACACAGATATGTTTCTTCTTCCCAATAAATACCTAGTTTCCTTCTCTCAGGGCTTATGGGAAAAATGTGCTGGACTTCCTTTACCAGACTTGGATGTACAGGAATAAATCTTAATATATGAGAGTATAAATTGAGCATATATTCTTTGGAGGGAGTATTAGGAATGCACTATGACTAAATGACAGAAAAGATGTACATGATTAACATCTTCCTTTGTAGTATACTAAGAAAATGTTAAAAGTCCCACAGAATATGACTGTTACAGACTTTACCATATGATTTACCCTACAATAATTATAAGCAAAAGGAGCATCTGACAAGTATGTTCATCTGACAAAATGCATCTGTTTTTAAACAATCAATTGCTCTGAGTGGCTTTTGTGATAACATTAATCTTAGAAATTCCCAGAAAATGCAGCTAAAAAGGGGTTGAATAGATGATAGTGGACATATACACATGGACTTGAAACCCAAAGCCTCAAGTATCCTTCCTCTTGCTCTCCTGCCTTTTTTTCCTTGCCAAACCAACCCATTCTCATGACTTGAATCCCACGTTTAATAACCGAGATGGAGGCATCTGAAGCTACTGCTGATCACTCTTTGGTAAAATTGCAAATCTACCTGTTATAGACTCCTGTTGAGTAGGAAATTTTATGCCTGACATCTTTCTAGGTTTATGCTGGTGTCTTACTAGGCTTTGGCAGTGTGACTGCCTTGCAACACTTTCTGCAAAACCACTGCAAGCCCCATTAAAATGCAGCATCTGTGCTGTCCTTCATTCCCTACATTGGCCGTCATACTTGAGCTGCCTCGAACTACAATTGTGACACTGCTGTCTTGTTAACTCCTATACTATTATCTATACAACTGAGAATACTGAATCTAGGTCCACGGTTGCTAGTTTGGTGTTCTTCATTTCATCTCTAATGATTTCTTTTGATTATGGAATATTCCTTCCGGACAGCCAAGGAAGTGAAAAACTGAATCTGTTTGCAGAAGAGATTTAAAAAAACCCTCAAAACCCAACAAAACAACCAAAACTTAGTTAGCCATTATCTAGACATTTACCTAAAATGAGAAAAATCAGAATGTACTACAGAAAGTAGTGCAAATTGCCTTTCTGTTAATCTGCTATGTCTAACTCCAGACAATATCCTTTTCTCTTAAGCAGGTCGCTCACACTGAGGGCAAAACCCAGTAATTTATGTTTGTAAGGTGCCATGGAGGCATAGATTTTTGTTGACTTTTACGCAGTATTCTTCATCATCAATGGAAAACCATAAGGAATGAGCAGGTCTTGAATTTGTAATACCTATCACATTGCCTTCACAGCTGCATTCATTTGAGGTACATCTTGCACTTTGTCCCCTGATTTAAAGTATGAAATCTCTAATTCAGGAACAGTTATATAGGTGATTTAGTTTAATGATCCCGTATGAAATGTAAATGCTCAGTTCAGTAGGGTGTGAGCAGGACAATGTGAATATATATTACACACTTGCTGCTGTCAGTTGTGTCTCTTGTATAATGACAAAATTATGGCACTAAAGCAAAACCCTTTATAATGAAGTAGTTATAGAATATTCACTGCATTTAACAAATTGAGGGATTGTACAGTTTGATAAATATTAATAAGGAATAATTAGAAGGACTGGTTACACCTTATTTAAACCTTTCTTCCAATGATGAAACTCAATCATCATGTTTGCACTTTTGTCAATCATACTTTAATTCCTAAAAACACTACAGAATCATTTTTCCATTCAGTAAACAGATTAATTGCTTCAAAGCATTAGTACTTATGTGAGTGCTTGTGAGAATGACTATTTTACTCATCAGTGAAAACAAACTTCTATTTCCTTTGTAGTAAAATGCTCAGTTTCATTTGTTTGCCTGACAAAAATCAGCAGGAAGAAGAAGGTAGCCCTATGAGATACCGATTTTTTCCCCTAGACCAGCATATCTTTTCTGAGTCCTGTGTAGGCAGAATTGTGATGAACATCTTTGGAGAGTGCCAGTGAGGACATATGGCATTCAGGTGGGAGACTGAAGGAATGACTTTGTTATTAGAGTCACTGTGGTCATTTGAGAGTTTGAGGGTGGCTATGAGTGACTTAAGTGGCTATGTCTACCTTACTTTAGTCTGTTTTTCTCCTGCTAGACTGTTTTTGCAACAAAATATTCCTCTACAAGGTCCCTTATAGTAGTAGGAGAAGATTTGGGGAAGTAGTAGCATAGTTTCTGGTGATGGTGGGAGGGATCTGAATCTGGAGGCATCGGACCTTCTGCAGAGCGTGGACTGGGCTGCAGAATCTCCAAGTAGGAGATGTCAAGGGTGAGGAGGTGGTGCTTTTGCGGAACTCAATGCCCTGAAGTCTTTACCCAGAGTGCACTTTACATTGCTACCCATGGTGAAACTGTTTTTCCCCAGACTCTTTTCTGTTCTCTCGTGACCAGTAAGGTCAAATCAAAAGCAGTAAGGCCTCCCCAAAGCTGTCCACATAGTACCTTCAATCTGTACCAGTGTGCCTTGAGAGCTCAACACATTTTGGGATCTAGTGCCAAATACAGCAGTGAAAAAAATGTTCCACTTTCATTTAACCCTGTGTGTAAGTGGATATTCATAGGAAATTCCCAGAGGTGTGACTTTCATTGATGATCACTAGTTTTTTCTGCTTCTTAGCATTTTGCCTGTTCTATGACAAATAAGTCTAACTGAGTCCTATCAGGATTCATGGTAAGCATTGCCTTTTATCATTCTGAATGCTACAGAGGATATGGTTTTAGGCTACAGGGTGCTGTCAAAAAGCTGTAGAATAAACTTTCTACTAAATTAAGCTCTGCTTAATGTGAAGAGTAGGAATTCTCACACACTTCTTGTGTGAGGTGGTGATCTAATTACTATTAATGCTGAGGCAAATAGTTTTTGCCCAACCAATGCCAAAGGTGCAGGTTTGAATATACAATTTACTGCATAAAGGAACTACTAAAACTTGTAGTTTACAGTAAACTACTAAAACCTGAAGCCATTCATTATGTCTATATTTTAAGTAATGTGTTTTTAAAATACATGAAAACAGAAGCTTACTAGGAATATTACTTTAAACTAATTACACAGAAAGCACCTACTAAACTTTCCCAGTATTGCCAGATTAGAGTTTAGATAGGTTTCTGAAGCCAGTGTACCCATTTCAGGAAAAAAAGATATTGTATGCAATGATGGTATTGAGAAGTGTTCTGTCTAATCAAGCAGAGATTTTTTCCATTACTTGGAGGTTGAAGTTTTAGTCAACTAAAAGACCAGAAATGGGGAGGGCAGCTTGCTGGAAGCAGTGGTTGGAAGCATGTAGCATGAGACAGGGATATCAGGAAAGCCCAGAGTAAACCATAAGAAGGAGTAGAATGAGCCTAACAATGATGCATAATGGATGTTTAAACGATGACAGTATAATGAATTAAGACAATCAATAAAACATACAGGATTGCCTGCTTAACTCTGTGAAAGGCTTGGTATTGACATGTGATCTAGGTGAGAATGACAGTAAAATCTCATCCTGTTTTAAACAGGTTGTGTTTTGCATTTTCCTACCTAATACGTATTTTAATGCACAGCGCATATATTTTGGTTTTATGAGGATTTCAAGAGACATTTGTTTTAAAATAAAATTTTCAAAGCAAAATATTGGATTTGGGGTTATACTGTGGTCTGCAAATGGGGTGGAATCACCTAATGGCTGAGATGGGATTAGTATATACCTGCAAAGAGGAAGCAGAGACGAATTTAGTCTTTTGACTCTATTTGTTGGATCTGGAAAACACCTTACTCATTTTGAAAGACTACAAAACTGTAGTGTAGTTTTAGAAATTACTAGCAACAACAATTTGGAATCTTCAGATATACATAGCAGCAGTACAGGCTGACTAAGATGGCATTTGACTAACTTCCAAATCTTCATTTTGGCAGGCTGAGCTTGTTTTATTCCTCATTGATTGCTTTTTTGTTGAAATGGCAATTACAGTTCTATGGCCTTCTAAATATCTTCCCTTCTCTGAGGTCTGTAAATGCCTATGTACAGATACATTCAATCTGCCTTTCATGTTTTGATATTAATCATGCAGAAAATCTTCTTAGTAACACATTTATATTTTCTCAAAGAATTGAGACCTTTTGAAATAATTGGGTCACTAACTGCAGTGACTCTATGATTTGTCTTGAAAAAATAAAAACATTTAAAATGTTTGCCTTTTAATATGGAAAAATAAGAACCTTTTGGCTTTCAATGTTTACACCTCTTTACTTGCCTGAAGACTTTCAACAGAAAAATATTTCCTCTGAGGGTTTTTCATTCAGCATTTTTGAGGCTCATGCAGACTGATAAAGCCTGTGAAATGAGTGTTTTCTAGGGGAAATAAAGCTCTTTACTTTTGAAGACTGACACACTAGGAAAAATGTGTAATGCATGACAATTGCTCAACTTCAGTGAAATCTAAGAATTTGATGATTAAGCTGATAGACACAAATCTGTAGCCAAACACAGACCACAGGTTTGGCCTGAGTTGTTCCAGAGGATTTCAGTGTCTCAGTGAGAGCCTAGAAAACACTAGTGTCTCCCTTCCCATCCACCACTTTCCCAACATAACTCATACTGCTGCTTTGGTATCTATACTTGGTTACTATTTCGATGCCTTTACTCCCTACACAGGGCTGGGGAATGTTGGTTGCAAACGATGGGTGAACCAAACCCAACCCACCCCCTTCAACAAGTCATCCAAAGTTTAGTGGAGTCAAGCAGTACACAGGCAACACCAGTACACAAGGAAATAAAAGAAGAGCTACTCCACCCAGAATTAGTTAAAATTACGCTGGCAAAAATATTCATGGGTAGAAACTGGGTCTTCATATTTAAAATGTTGAGTTACTTAAGTCTGATGTTTCTTTTCCTGCCATAAGGTACTGCAAAATGCTTGTGATATTTTTTATAAATCATCATCATCCTCACCTGAAAAGGGATCTAGGTTTGCTTTTGAGTGGTAGGTATCCTCGTTTCTGCACTGTACTCAGTATCTATGCTCATAAATTTAGAAAAATCTGTGGAGCAAATTCTGCCCTACTTGGATTGAATAAATATAAAGAGGCCACTAATACTGAATATTAAGATAAATTATATCAAAGAAGAGTTAAATATCATTTAGGACATATTTTATTTGCATGTTTGAGACAATTTTTGGCCTGATCTGACGGCATTATTTGCCTCTGATTAAATTCGCAGGTTGGTGGTTTTGTTTTGTTTAATTTTTAAATTGGGGGAACAAAGTTGTTTATGATAGATGAAACTGAGCCATTAATAATAAATATTTTGGTGTCTCAAAAGCACCAACCACCATGACTATCTTATTAAATATGACTGAAACTTCAGATGGGTCAAGAACAGTGACAGGGTGCAACGAAAAAAATAAAACAGATTCATTGAAGAGTGTGCTCCGTGTTGTTCAACAGACAGTTTTCTTGACTAGAAAGCATATAATTTTTTGTATGTTTTAAAAATATATTTTGTCAATGCTTCTTTCTTGCATGTAGGGCCAAAGGCATCTGTTGGTCTGACCTCATAAAGTGGTTCTGAGTCTATCCACACATTGAGTCTTCTGAGACACATTGCCCACCACATGGTTTCAATGTCAAAGCTGGAACAGGACACAAACTTCCTGATCTCTCTTACTTTGCTTAAAAAATGAGACAAATAGAAGAAAAAGACCATTCTTTTCAAGCTCTTTTGAGTCAAATTTGCAAGATTCTAATGGCTGTAAGTTAATTACATTGTTTAAATTATAAAGATTTTAAAAATTTTATGGTTTTAAGTTTGTTGTTGTTGATTTGGGTTTTTTTTTTTAACTGGGTACCGAATAATATAGAGCAGATTCAGAAGGATAGACAGGAATTAAAAAAAATATTTTGCTTATTTTTTTTTTTTTTTACAAAAATGCACTTACAAGCAGGAAAGTCTAGTAGAAAGAGACACAAAATACATGATAACACTGATTTCATTATCTGTATGTTCCTGTGTGATATATAGGGGATATGTTTGAAACAATAATTAGAAGAATATTATGTAGTCAGTAAGAAGTAACCTGGTTAAAATCCTGAACACCACTTAGGAAATCTCCCTCTGATAAATAGACTGCCAGAAAAAATGGGGAGAAGGAGCCAGTAGCAAGGCCCTTCTGATGACACATACAACAGGGTGTGAACAGCAAACACATCTACTATGCTATTGCATATATTAAATATAACAAAAAGGCATGTCAGGAAGTTTCTTACAGTTTTTGATTTCATGGCATGCTTTTATTATTTTCTCCATTTTTTCAGTCACAGGTTATTAGATTTACTGCAGCTTTGGAAGGTACAACAAATTAGTATCTGTCAGGTATGCTACCCCTAATGACTTTCTTAGCTTGCTCAAGTACAAACATCCTGCACTGATATTTATCAAGTGAACACAGTCTTTTAGCCATTCATTTGTCTCAGGAATGAAGAGCATCATGATTCCCCTGATACTGAAAGCAAGATTTCAATGTAGTACAAAACGTTCAATGCATAGAAAAGATAAAATTTTGCTTGGTCTTAGTGATTTTTAAAGTAAGGTGAACAAGGTTTCTAGCCCAACATTGCTTCAGCCATTGCCATTAATTAGAAGTTTTGTCCTTTTTTTCTAAGTAGCACCCTATATAAGTCATCATAGTGATCCTTTCGACAGGCCTTATCAGCCTAATTGAGTTCATTGTAGAAGAGTCAGTCTCATCTGCCCTAATGCTATGGACACAAAAACCCTGCATCTTAAAGGACAATTAAAAATCTCATTTAATTAAAATAATACATTAGCTACTATGAATATCATCACATAGTCTTATATTTGATCAGTCTTGCTATTTGAGATATGCAAGACTGGGTTTAAACTAGATGAAATTCATCAGATAAAGTTTTGTTGTTTTTCTGTAGACCTTATTCTATTCTCTGCTGAGTATTTTCATTGTTGAATTCCATACAAAATAATGAAAGTAAAGAAAATTTGACAGTTTCATACATATTTGCTATTAATTTCCTTTTAACTACTTATAGGAAGGATGTGGTGGATACACTTGATCCCTTAACTGATCTAGTGGTAGTTTGGTTTAGGCTTCAGAGTAGATAAAGGTCTGAGCCATAGCCTAGCCTAAAACTCCTCTAGTAGCAATTCTCTGAAGACCCATGAAGGCAAAGTGTGACACAATGAGCACTGATGTGCATGAGCTTGGAAGATCTGTCATGCAATTAACACATGAACAGCAGGAAGCTTTTCCAGGATTCATTTATCAGGGAACAAAAAAAGGTTGTGGGTATGAGGAGTCCCATGCATACCTTTCCCATTGCAAGTAATTTGACTACAATACAACCACGTTATTCCACAACTACAGCATAGAGCCTAAGTGAATCTTCCTTGTGGTCCTCCAGTCAAGCAGCCTGGCTGCATGGCAATGGTCTTCCCTTGAGCTGGGACACTTCTCAAGGTTATTTCTTGAGGCAGAGAGAGACCATTTACCAACAACAGATGTCTGAGAAGTGACTGATTTTTCACAAAACCTTTTAGTATGGTAACTCTGATTTGTGTCTTGGTAACTTTGTTTTGTGTCTTGGTAGTTTTGAATCATTGTTCAAATGATTGTGCCATACAGTAATAGGGTGAACCTTGTCATTGAACTTTGCCTAGACACATTTACAACATCATTTTAAAACCACTTTTGCTAATACCTTTGCCAGTGGGCCTTTCAGCAACCTAAATTACCCATTTGTGACAAGAGCGAAATTTTTTTGATGAGTTTTAGCCAAAGTACTAGTTTGTTTCATTGATTTAAATGATAATTGAATCAATTACTACAAGAAATATAGCCATTAGTATGTCATAATGGTCTTACTTTTGCATAATGAAACACAGTGCAGCAAGAGGATTATCCTGAGTTTTATGTCTGTGGCAATTTCTGGTATTTATGTTTGAAACATGATTCTCTATCAGACACTAGAAACAAATCTGACGTAATAAAAACATGCTGTGTGGAGAAAAGAACAAGAGTAAGAAATTAAATACCCCTGAGAGGTAAATGCAATCGAAATATATTTAATGGAAAAGGAACTATAATTGTTGTTGAAATAACTGCTGTTAATCTACATTGTAACCACACCTGGGCCTTTTACAGTCTCTGTATATTTGGTTCTAAAATAATTTAATTAAAATGCCTCTTAAGGCATTTCATTAAACTTGACTCATTATTGTGGAACTGCCATCTAATAATACTTGTATGGTTCATTACTTTTAGCATAGCTACACTAGAATAAAAAACACAATGCTGTGGCTGCAAATATATCCTTCAAGTTCCAAACAAGCACTAATCAAAGTCTCATCTGAGTTATGACACCATAAATCTATTGTATTTGAAATCATTTGGATAACATGCTCTACCAGAAAAGACTGTTTGCTGTACTGAATGCTTAACTACTAAACCACTACTGTGCTATTACTATTAGTTATTATGAAAGGTTGATAGTTTGATAGAAACTATTTATTCTCAGGCAATGTAATTCAGATAAGAGTGCTTGTGAATAACTCATTCCAACTAATTATTTTTTTGGTATTTTACTGAGCATTAGCTGAAAGCAATTTATTTTTTAAATTTACAATACTGCAGACTTTCAGGTAACTAATTGGATGCCACCTGTGTTATTTACAAGGGGATTGTGATGACTTGATCAGTGCTTCCACAGTGATCGATTAGCACCTTTTGAAACAAGTTCAGAGAAGATATATTAAATGTTCTGGGGCTTCAATGGGTTCCCCAACTGCTAAGTCAGCAGAGTAAGGGAACCATCATGCATGCTAATTCATAGATGTTTTTCCTGCAAGCCCTCAGCCCTCCACAAACTGTTAATGCTACTCCTAGTAAGAAGGGGCTTGTTATAGAGGCACTGGGGACAAGCTGCTTCTAAAATATCATAACATGTGTTGTACTGCATTGCAAAGCTGACTTTGCTGTTCTCCACTATGCAGCCGCAGGAATGAGAGAAGGTTATTTGGTTTCCTTCCCACTGCATAAAATTTAAAGCCATGGCAGACACCTGCTTGATATCACTGACAATTTGTATTCTGATAATTTGTTGCCTGTTTTTGATTTGTGTGGGAACTGTATTTAGTAACATGAAAACCTTTCTTCATAGGAGCTTGTTTTCTGTAAGACACGATGGGGAGCTGCATAGATGTCTTGTTTTCTTCCAACACTGTTGATGGACAGTTTAAAATAAGAGGATGGAGTGGATACATTTGCATATAGGAAGGAACACAGAAGTTTTAAATTCACTGCTACTAGAACTGTAATGTTAGGAGCAGATAGAAAGCCTGAATTACAGATCCAGTAAAATCTGGTATAACCAACTACTTAGCTTTTTATCTAAATGGAGCAAAGGAAACAGACCTGAAGTTTTCAGCCCTTCCAGCTACCCCTGTAGTAACAGGAACTATAAATTAAGTTCAGGAGCTACATTCCAAATTAGTGACTATTTTATAATAATATATGCACACCCTTTTACAAGGGGGAGTGAGAGGCCAATGTGTAAGAGCAGTTGGATGAGAAGCTTATGGCAAACTTAGCAAGTCAAAGCCAACTATTTGACATGTCAGTACATAGATTAATCATGTATCTGAAATCACTAAAGACGTCTTCAGTATGTCAACGCAGCAAAAATCCTTGGGAATTTTTCTTAGAAGATCCTCCAGCTGAAGTGTCTGCAGCACTGGAGACATTGAGAGACATTCATGGGCAAATGATACAAAAGAAACTTTCTCAAGAGGTGATGTTTGATTACTGCAGCAGGTGCTTCATATGGAACATGTCTTGAGTAAGAGTTCAGATGGGCAATCAAGTTATTGTGGCGTAAAACCTTTTCACACTTCAGCTGAGCCATAATGACTGTTTGTGGGCATGTCTTTAGTCCATAGAAAATTATAATGCAAGGATGAACAACATCACCATCTAAATGGTGGATGAAGAAGGTGTGCAGCTGTTCAATGTGAAGTTCATTTTTATGTGCAGCCAGGCAGACATCTGAACAGGCTGAAGGGTCCTTAAATCCATGCCTGACTTAACTCAGACTGCAGGCTAGACTATTCTGTCTTTCTTTACAGTTGATCTAGGGTGAAAGCAGGCATGAGGACAGCTGCCATCACTCAGCTAATGTGTGGTAACCTGTTCCTCTAAATAGACAGTAACCTGCTCCTCTAAATAGACAGCGTGAATTTAGAAAATGGATCCTACCACCTAAACCGACAGTGCATGTCCTGCATAGTCACTGCCCCTGCAAATTAGAATTAGAAACAGAGAAAAAAACATATTTTCGAGTCCTCTAGTGCAAAGATGCAGACAAGCATATACAGATCCAGATGCTCCATTCCGGCAGCATCTGGACTCCAACAGTGGGTGTGTCCTTAAGTGAACACTCTCCTTTATTGACAGACTTAGGACAACAGAATTCTGTTCAACAAACCTGCAGCAGGTTTTGAGCAAATGGCCTAGCAGAAAATTTACAGCTGAATATGACAAACTCAGTAAAGGTTAAGATCTAAATTTAAGTCATGTTCCTCTCTTCCTCTAATAATATTTTTCATACTAGTGGACTCACAACTAAATTTTTATGCTGAACTGGCTCTAGAGCATTAGTTATGCCCATTTAAAATATTTTTCCATTTCCTCTGGTAGTCTTAGTGATGAAAGAAAATATTTTTTTAATCATTGCCCTAAATCCCTTTAGCTTTATATTTGGAAAACATTATAGATTTCATTAAGAAATGCCCTTTGGAGGGGTATTTAGTATTCAGAGTCCAAGGTTATGATTTCACACATGGAAAGTTTGTCTTAATTGTACAACATTTAATACTTTTCATGCTTTAAAAGCCTTTTTTTTTCTCGAAAGATTTGTAACTGCCTCCATTCTAAAATGTCATATTTGCTGTTAGTCCACTCTTTTCCTAAATAACTTAGCTTTTATAACACAGAATAACAACATCTGTTAGGACTTCTTGTGTTATAATAAGCTGATACATCTACTTTACATTTCATGAAACAGAGGGCAATTTCAGATAGAAAGGCACAGAAGGGGTAGAAGCAGAATCAAATTCCAAGTATTCCTCCTGGGGTATTAACTATATATTTGATAGTATTGTTACTGACTTTTCCTTTATACAACTATCAACGACTGGAGTAGAAAGTAAAACTTACAGGAATTGGCCATTACATCTGCCTAAATGTATGTAAGTACAAGTGCAAAACAGTCTAAATGGCAATATACATCAAAAACTACCAACTTCAGATCATAACAGTACTGACTAATACTTGTGACTTCTTGGGTAAAAACTATAGATGAAAGATACATAATTCAATCTCTAATTGCCTTTCTGTGGAAAACACCCATAGCTCGAGATTTCTCTGAAGTAATCCTTTGCCATGTAATCCTTTGTCCCATCCTTTGCAGTTTTGCATTCACTGATCTCCCTATACTTTGAAAAAGAAAGAAAATGTTATTACCTTTATGTAACGATCAGGAAAGCAAGGTGAAATGGCCTCTTCCAAAGCTTGATGGGAATGGCACAAAGGGATGTCAGTGACAGGGATTTTATATCGGTGACAGTCTTGGTTCTAAGTTTTAAAGTTTACAATGCTATCAACTTCTCAGCTAGAGGGTCCCAGCCTTTTGGGAAGGTGGAAGGCATGAGCCAGTGTAAGGGCATTGAACCAGGCTACACCTGACCAAGACAATGCCCACAAGTCCTCCTCCTTGGCCTTTCCTTGTTGTCTTCATGTTGGAACTTGGGGGGATACTACCCATTCTAGAGTGTAAGGCAGAGGACAACACTCTCCACATGCAGTGAGCTGTCTCCTTCTGGCACTCATGCACTCAGTAGTGACAAGCAGAGAAACTGAAGTTGGTTCCCCACCATGCCTTAGATGTGTGCCTTGGGCCTCTGAGCTTTCTTTGGAGCTGTGTCTGCAACACACTGCACTTCAACTAATCTACTAATGTAAATTTTGGAAAGGCCTTTTCACTTGGAAGCAGTGGTTGCAAATGTGGCTGTGCCAGCTCAAGACTTTCACAGTTAATGATGTCTTCCTTTACTGCTTGCTTTTTAGGCCCTTTCATTCTGAGGCCTTTGATAGATGAAAAAATTCTATATCATGTATCATTATTTGTAGATATATGCTACATATGTCATCACTACAGTATGTAATGATAGCACTGAGCAATCAGAGGCTAATACACTGTATATTACCATCCTCACTTGTTTGCAATAGGGAGGCTGGTGCCTAATTAGCGTAAAACCTACCAGTCTAATTAAACTGACCTCTCTTGCTAATATCATTTCATCTGGTCAGCTGAAGCTAATATCACTTCAGCTAGCCACGGTGGGAGACTATGTTTACAACTATTTTTTACTTAAAAAAATTCAACTTCCTACAAATTCATAGCTTCCTAAGACATCCCTCATATCTGTACAGGAGAACGTGTCCCTTTTGGAAAAAGGTATAGTGTCATCTGTTCTACATTGCTTGTTAAAAGACGAGGGGATTCAGGTTTTAGTAGTTTCTCCTGGGGATAATGCTATTCAGGATGTATGAATTCAAGAGGGTCTTTTGCTGGCTAAAGGGACACAAATCTGAAAATTACAAGTAGGTTTAAATTGCGTTTGCAGTAAGCAGTACAAACCACTGATTATTCACATGCTCTGTTGCTCCAGACTTGCTGCTGGTTCAGCTGGGTCCCTTTCTAACTGACTTTTGTTGGCTTCACTGAATAATTTTTACAGTGCATACATGATTAAGTGTGTGTTACATGGCAAGCAATGACAATGAGCAACAGAAGTGCTTTCCGCTCAAAGCAGAAGAATATAAAACCAAGAAGAGAGGGAGAGTATTACAGAGTCTATACCAATGTACATGTTCCATTTTTTATTAGGAATGCATAAAGTTAAAAATTTGACTTTCCAAATATTTTTAATGTTGCTCTAGAAGACCTTAGGAGTTCAGCACCATAATGGGCATTGCATGAAAGACGCAGTCTCAGGCTGAAAATCCAAATATTTCTTAGCCAAACTTGTCTTAAGGAAAAATCCTTCCATCAGAAAAATCTGTATCTGCCAGCATTGCCTGCAGAGTATATACATGGAGGATACGGACTGGGGACTGTGAGGGAGCACATGTTTACTAATGAAGAAGTTCATCATTCTAGAATCTCATTTAGCTTTGAAATGCTCCAGTTAAACAAACCAACCTGCCAACAACAGCCCCCCCCGCTCCAAGCACATTACATTTTCCTTTCTCATTCACATATCAGTAAATTAAAAATAATAAATATAAACCAATTTAATGTACATTTTATTTCCTTTCTAAAATCACTAAGTGTAGTAAAATATGTTTTTCTCTTTTCTCCTCAGAGACTCCTATTCTTAATTGATACTACAGGGAATGAAGAGTGTAGGACTGGGCACTAGTTACAGAACATCATAGTGCTGCTGTGAGCTTATTTTGTTGATCTAGACTTTTGGTTCTCTGTGGTGACTTATAAGAACCGTATAGACAGACATGGCGTGATTATTTCTTACCAGCTCATTGCTGCCATCCTCATCAAAATCCTCCTCTATCCCATCAGTCATATCTTCTCCATCCCCATCTGCATCTGGCCCTCCTTCAATTGGCTCTTCCGTAGAGTTATCTGCATTCTCTGATATGCATTCCTCTTGAATCAAATCAGCATTATCTTCCATTTGTTTCTTTTGGGCTTCTGTAAGGAAAACATACTCCATAGAGATTCAGTAACCTTTCCTACTGGTGGCAAAGGAAAGTGCTGTGAGGAAGAAACCTAAGCTACCCATCTCCAGATTTGCCAGCTCTGTAAAAGTCATTGTGAGAGTATCTACCAGGCAAATATGATTGAAAACCTTGTTTTCAAAAATTAGTGTATAAATCAATCATAGTATCAGTATGGTCATCTATCATCTATAACATGCAGTGGATGAAGGCTTAATTTACCACTGGATCCAGCTTTTTGGTTTTATATACTTGATTTTGCCTTGGGAATACAATTGGCATAGTCACCATATATTTCTTTATATGCAGCCACTGAGAAGTACATAAATCTCTATGCTCTGGGAAATGGAAGGCTGTTAATTTCTAATAAATGAACAAGAATTTGTATAAATTTGCTGTGAATATATCTCAACTACTGTATAGATAAGCAACAAATCCTTCTAGTCATGGTTTGTTTGGGGTTTTTTGTAGGGGTTTTTTGTTGGGTTTTTTTTGTTGTTGGGTTTTTTGTTTTGTTTTTGGTAGGTTTTTTTTTTTTATGGAGTAAAGTAACAGTCCTCATTGGTATAACATGCTGAAGCAACTGGAGAATACCTCTCTCCAGTTACTCAGATATAGGCTTCTTGTATTTTTTGCAAAGTGCTGAAAGACCATTTCCATGGATGACTGAAGAAGCTATTCTAGCTGGCTTCATGCAGAAACTCCTGGGTATGCTGAGGAATTTCATCCAGACAGCAGAAATTGAGAGGAGGATCGATGGAGGAATGACAGAGACTGGCTGGTCAGAAGAGTGGTTGGAGGAATCTGAGTCACATGCCTGTGCATATCAGACCATTAGGTGAAAAGCTGTATGCACTCTAGGTGAATAGGGGCCAGAGAATTGGTTGCATTGGTAGCTAGAAACACAATATCTTGAAAAGTATGAGGGTGATCAATGCTGAAGTTTCTAGAACAAAAACATCTCTTTCCTTGTAAGACTGACTCTTCTGCAGCACTAGTAGTGCATCACCTATTTTATTGGACAGCCAATAAAAGAATTGCCTTGAAGCTACATGTTTTTCAGCTCCATGAACATATTATTATTTTAGTATTTTGCTACTCAAATCTGCTTGTATTTTTCTGTCATAGTCTAAACCAAAACATTTGTTTTACCTTTTGCCTTTGCACATTTATTTTGCCACCTGTGTTCATCTCTTTAGTCTTCCCTAGTCTCTAGTCCCTCATTTTCAAATTAGTTTACTGAAGAAACAGCACAATTAAGCTTTTCTCCCTTAGTCACCTAATGTCTTCATAAAAATTCTTGGATTTAAAAAAAAAAAAAGTCATCTTAGATAGCTGCTTCAACAACACTGTAGTGATACGTGCTAGTAGCCTATTGAGCCTCATCTTCTACCGGTAAGGTGCTTCACGCTAGTTCTAAGTCATTGTGTTACTTGCCTTACTGCACAAGGAAATGTGGATTGAATCAGCTATGCCTACTATGTCTGGCCCCACCAGCTCCTGTCTCAAGCCACTTCTGAGATCACTCAGCTGTGGCAGTGACAACTGAATCAACTTTGATCAAGGCTTTTAAAAAAGGGTTACTAAAATGACAGACTCAATAAATTTAAATGGGAAACCTCCTAAAAAGTTAGGTCACTTAATTGTCTTAATGAGAACATCGACCGAGTTGTTCAGAGGAGTCTAAAATACCACCTCAGTAACCAACTCTTCTAGGCTCTTCTGAGAAGCTAAACTTAAGATTCTAGTTTTCAGCTCCAATCTCCAGTATTACAGGGAGAATTTTCTCCAACAGTTTTGTCACATCAAGACATCTTATTCCCAGCTTCCCAATTCTGATTTTTACAAAGGAGTTATTCCTACAGTTTTCCTATGTACAGGAAATTCTATTATCTATATTCTCCCTATTGGAAAAAGACAGAACATCAGCTGTTACTATAAATAGAGTTTTCATGCAGCTGTAGAGCAGTAACCAATGCATGAACTGATCTTGTCCAGCCTATCATATTCCCCCAGATGTCACAACTTTTAAGATTAAACATTGAATATTCATGATAGTGATTCCAGCTTAGAAAACCAAAAGGGCAAGATGATGGCTTGGGTTTTATTTTGTGTAAATGAGACACAGATCCTCTGCCTGATCCCAGTCTGAGGCCACACCTTCTGACAGAGGAAAAGAAGAAATAATATTGCCAAATCATAGAGAAGGAACAAAATCATCTCATTCTCACATGTGACACTGCAAAGGAAATAGTTCAGCTACTGATGTAACTTATACAAATCTTTTATCTGAGGAATCAATCATCTGCAGACTAATTACCCAGGCTGCATAACCCTCCTCATCAGTTCAGGAGACTTAAATGAGGTTCCATGCCTACTGGTAACTCTGAGGCATTTTTCTCCTCACACTGTACAATGAGAGGCAAAAGGATATGGGGGATGGGTTCTGCGCCCGATGCTTTAAAACATCAACGTTTTGAAAACAGTTTTTAATCTCAGGATATTCATTGCTTGTCTTCAAAAGGCATAACACTATGATTCAATACAAATCAGCATTTTCCTCTTTGAGCTGATTTCTATTTAAATGAGTTTGCTTCAGTCCTTTAGCAAAATCGAAAATTGGATATCAAAGTACAATGATGTGCAGATTGTTTTGCATAGTAATGGATTTTATATAAAAGCTCTCCAAAGAAGGGATGAACCATCTCAGAATATTTCAGTACACAAGTGATTCAATGGACTGCCTTTCAATTA
This sequence comes from Serilophus lunatus, assembly GCA_013399895.1. Classification (NCBI taxonomy): domain Eukaryota; kingdom Metazoa; phylum Chordata; class Aves; order Passeriformes; family Eurylaimidae; genus Serilophus; species Serilophus lunatus. The sequence continues at coordinate 47,471 of VXBA01000318.1, forward strand.
CATCTTCACTGATTATACCAACTTTTATCTAATGTGCATGAAATTCAAAATAGAATATAATGAATACATATTTTGTACAGTTCTCCTGGAAGAGATAATCACACTGTACTAATGGTTTACTTTAGACTTGAAAAAACCTCAACTTCATGAGTGAAATTATAACAGCTGAGGGATTGGTCCTTGTCTGTCAAAATAGAGTTAGTAAATGATTGTAAAAAAAAAGTTTGTTATTTTTTAAGAGGTTTGCTTTTCTACAAAGTTACTTGGTAAAAGGAAGGATCTAGATCTATTTTACCTGTTTCAGGTTCATGACCCTTAACCACTAGTCCCTAGTAATGTTTTAGATAGTCTTGATGTAACTCTTTGTATTCTGATGGGATTTTTGGGTTCATGTAACTCACTACTGCTGAGACACTCAGGCAGTTGTGGGTTGTGAAGAAGAATTTCTTTCACACATTTCACACAAAATACTTAAAAAGTTTTCATCACAGAATGAAGTGGGGAAAAACCTCATTGAGTTTTTCATGAGATAAGGCTTTAATTTCGCTGCTGTCTCTCATCAAAATTAGTTTGCTAGTACACAGCTCCTGTACAAAGATATACATGTGATCTATAAAGAAATAGCAAAGAAAATACCATAGACCGTCACAAGAATTGAGATTGTTTTCTATATACACCATGGTAAAAAGACAACCCAATAACTCAGCATGACTTTAAAGTGCTACCAGGTGAGGTCATTCAGTTTACAAAATAAACACTGCAATGACAGTAATAAAGACCTTGAAGAAATTATAAAGTAGTGTTGGATTTTGTTATTCACAAGGTTTGCATTAAACCAAAACATTCTAAGCCACAGAAAAGCTGAACTAGAGGTGTGGCCAATTTTACAAAGAGACCACAGCTTCACTCAATAGCTGATGTTGGAAGGAATCTCTAGACTGTCCAAGTCCAATCCCTCTTCAGATCAGTGACAAACTCAAAGTTTAGTGTGGGTCCACAGGGCCTTGGCCCAATGATTTTTGAACGTTTCCAAGGATGGGGACACTACAGTCTCTCTGTGCAACCTGCTGTACTGCTTAGTTGCATCTCTTTTCCCTATATCAAAGATAATTTTTTCTTTGCTTCAAACTGTGACTATTGCCTATTTCTCAGGCAATAATTATTGATATAGACCACACAAAAATTCTTGATGTTGATAGGAAAAGCATCCCCATGGTTAATAGGTTCTAACTTAATTCTGTTCAGTCAGTTTTTTAGAGATATTTTGTTTCTGGGAAACCTAGAGAGATTTTTTTCCTACTACACCATAGAAAACAATTCTTGAAATGTTTGTGCATGCTTCATGAAGAATGTTAGTCTATCCTCACAGTAGTTCTTGCTTCAGGCCTTCATTATGTAGCAAAATTTCTGGGAAGCTTCTGTTCTCTTTGGTCAGTCTGCTTGACTGATGACTAGGTTCTAATCTAATTTAACTACAAATTGCTTTTACCTACCTGCTTCAGCTTTTTGCTGCTTTTCAATCTTTTCCAGTCTCCCTAGTAAGGAGTCAATTTTTGTTTTGATTTGGGTTAATTCCTTCTTGATTGTTTGCAACTCATCTGATTTCACTGTGGAAAGAGAGCAAAATGCAAAACATGAAATAAACTATATTTGTGGCAACCTTCCCCCCTCCCAAGCAAAATGTGTTCTTTTTTAATTTCCCTCTAGTTGACAGCCTCCTCACTCATTTCTGTCAGTATTTTTAGAGATTTAGCTTTTAAAATTAACATGGTTACTTAAAAATGCTGAACCCTAGGAAATCACAGGATTCTAATCCCTAACAGAAAAGGTCCATACAAGATGTATTGCTCTGTAATAATTTCAGGCAAAACATCTCAAGGCCATTCTTCTTAAATTCAAGTAACTTTTACTGAAAAACAAATTATAGTGAAAAAAAACTATTCAAGTATGACAGACAGTTCACAGTCTGGCAATGTTATTTTGCTAGACTATTTTGTAATACTAGTGACAACAATAAGAAGATCCCTCACAATAGTAGTACGTATTTTTCACCAAGAGTGAATGGTAATATAAGTGATAGGGCAGCCAGGAGTGTAGCATTATGTTCCAGTCGAAAACTTCATTGCAATAGATGTTTTGTTGCTTCAGAAACTTTCAGTTGTGGCAATTTCTTGTATTTTTTTGCAGCTATGGATTATATGTGAAAATATTGTGTTTTATGGTCACATTCAAGGACATAGAGGCACCACCTATACATTAATAGCTGAAGTTTCCAAATCTTTCTTGCATTGCATTAGTCTTCATTTTTGTTCATTATTGCACCCCCATTGTCTAACATAAGGAGTAACTGCTTTGGAGGTGTTTTGGCTTAAAAAGAAAGAGCACTGTAGCTCCTATAAATTACCTAATACTATGGCAATATCAAGACATGCTTTCATGCTTAGAAACTAGTCCAATCAAATTTACCTGCCCTGTTTGTGCTAGGACATCACATAGAAAACATCAAGAGGAACAAATAGGAACCCTGTGCTAGCATTGGAGAATAAAGCCATTTATAAAGGGCAAAGGTAGATAACACAGCTGTCACTCTTACAACTCCTGTAGGTAGAAATGTACCACCACTGTGAGGAACTGCAATGGAAGAGCACTTAGCTGTGTTACTCAACCATTCTTACCATTGCTGTAGGAGGAAGTGCATTGACTTTGGTTTGTGTATTCAGAGTATGGATTTACAAAATAGGAGGGCCCTTATTAAGCCTGAGTAAAGGGATGTTATGCTATGAAGAAGGACATGTTCCCTTTCTGTCAAGAGGGTCTCCTGACTGCATCTTTCTATATCAGTCCTGTTCATTGACTTTTGGGGATGTATCTCACCATGGTATCTCATGAGTAATTTGTATTGGGAAGTCGATCTGATGATAAAGTGTGCCTCCTTCAGTGGTAGTAAATAACTATATGTTTTCTTCAAATCAGCCTTGTAGCAGGTTCACTGAAGTCGAAACCAAGGCTTTTTTATCTTAGAGTTTGGGTCATGTGCATTATAGTCATGTCAGCTAAAGGCAGTAGATTGCTCTATGTGGTAATGTACTTGTTCAATTGTGCTCCTATTGAGAAATTGCATTATCTCACACTATCATAGGCTGAAAGCTCTGATCTCATATTGAATGAATTGTAGGACTTATTAAGAAAAGCATAAAACTAACCTTTGTGCTAGACTTTTATATACTATACAGTTTTTGATGGAATTATTTTGTGTATTTATAGAACAATGTTTCTTAGAGAAATAACGGGTCACTGTCCAATCCCCCAGATCTGAAACAAAATGTTAAGATTCTGACAACTGTATATTTAGAAGGTTACTGCTTCCCCAGGGGCAGTGGCTGGTCCGTGCTGGAGTAGCAAGGTAGAGCAGTTTCCACAGTGAAGTGGTGTGAATCGGCCCAATGGGAAATACTAAGTGTTTGCAGAAACCGACTGTGAAGCCAGCGGACAACGCATCCTGTGCAAGCAAGCTATTGTGTCAGAGATGATATCCTGATTGGCAAACTGAAAGCTGGCCAAGCCTAAATGGTAAAGATCCTTTGGTATTTGGTATTTGGACAGCAAGGACCTAATGGTATTTGTTTCCAGTCTACTAAGCAAAGCAGAAGACATTTGCACTTTTGAGTTTGGTAAGGAAACAGGCAGGGTAAGGAAACATAAGGCTGCTATTCAACTATGGTTTCTCTGGAAAAAAACAGTTTGGGAAGAAGACAGCACCACAGGGAACACAGACACAACAATGAAGGTTCAAAAAACAAATCCCAGTGGAGAAGGAACTGGGGGTGCTTGTCAACAGCTAGCTGAATATGAGCCAGCAGTGTGCACAGGTGGCCAAGGAGGCCAATGGCATCCTGGCCTATGTGAGGAATAGCATGGCCAGCAGGATCAAGGCAGTGATCATCCTCCTGTATTTGGCACTGATGATGCTGTATTTTGAATCCTGTGTCCAGTTCTGGACCCCTCACTAAAAGAAAGACATTGAGGTGCTGGAGCATGTCCAAAGAAGGGCAACAAAGGCAATGAAGATGGTCAAGGGTCTAGAGAGTGTGTCATATGAGGAGCAGGTGAGGGAGCTGGGGTTGTTTAGCCTGGAGAAAAGCAGGCTCAGGAGAGAGGTTGTATCAAGGTGAGAGTCAGCCTCGTCTCCTAAGTAACAAGCAACAGGACAAGAGGAGACAGCCTCAAGCTGTGTCAGGGGAGGTTTGGGTTGGACAATTAGGATTAATTTCTTTGCAGAAAGAACTATTGGAACATTGCAATGAACTGCCCTGTGAGTCTGTGGAAACACCATCCCTGAAGGTGTTCAAGGAACCACTGGATGTGTCACTTAGTGCCATGGTTTAATTGACAAGGTGGTGATTGGTCAAAAGTTGGACTTGATCTTGGAGGTCTTTTCCAACATGAATGATTCTGTGATCATACAATCAATCACTTCAAGTTAACACTAAAATGACTGAAAGAAAAAGGACAAAAAATTGTCAACGAATTTGCACAAGTTCCAAATTTTTGCCCTGTTTTCAACATGGTGATGGTGTAATTATTTGAGTTTTAACTTGCAAGGAATTTTACAAGTCTTCAGTCTTTCTCCTAGAGAAATTTCACTCTCAATTATATTGTAGAGGGCATTTCTGTAGTAAGCTGCAATTACTAAAGGCAAATTATGAAGGACTCTGAAAAACAAGTTGAGCATAAGCTAAAAATACGTCCTTCTGATAAAGAAGATTATCAATATCCTGGGCTGTGCTGGGGAGATGTTTTGCTGTTTTGCCAGCATATTAAGGGAGATGATCTTTTCTCTTGTCATGGTTTAACTGCAGCCAGCAACTAAGCACCACACTGTTGCTTGCTCCCCTCCAAGACTCAGCAGAATGGGGGAAGTAAAATGAGAAGGGTAAAAATGAAAAAACTTGTGGGTTAAGGACAGTGTATTAATTAAAACATAATAATACTAACAACAATAATTACAATAACAGCAATAATAATAATGATAATAGAACAACGATAATGAAAAAGAAAATAACAGAAAAAAACCCCAAGGAATAGAAGGGATATAAATGACAACACCAACTGATGCCCAATCAGTCTCTGAGCAAGCCCTATCCAACCTTCTCCCTAATTTATTGCTGAGCATCATACCATGATATGGAACATCCCTTTTGCCATCTGGGCTCAGCTGTCCCAGGTGTTTCCCCTCCCACTTCCTTATGCACCCCCAGCCTGCTCGTTGATAAGGTGGGGTGAGAAGCAGAAAAGGCCTTGACTCTGTCTAAGCTCAGCAGTAACTGAAACATCCCTGTGTTATAAATACTGTTTCCAGCACAAATTCAAAACACAACCCTATAGTAGCTACTGTGAAGAAAATTAACCCTAATCCAGTCAAATCCATCACAGACTGCTAATCAACACTTGAGAGGTCACTTCTGGAGTACTATGTCTAGTTGTAGGCTCCCCAGTACAAGGAGTAACGAAGAAAACATAGCCAAAGCCAGAGGTTTCTCAGTAGTCCCCACTGACATGACAAAGATCTTTGTCACAAATGTGAAATTCCATCTAACATAAGAAAAAGTTTTTTGTTTGTATGGGGTTTTTGAGTGTTTTTTTTTGTTTGTTTTGGTTGGTTGATTTGTTTTTGTTTGTTTGGGTTTATTTTCTCTCTGTGGGGATGGTCAAACACAGTCCTGGGTAACTTGCTTTGCAAAGCACTCACATCAGAGGAGCTCCAGAGGTCTCTTTCAAGGTCAACCATTCTGATTGTGTGATTCAATGGGAAGAGCTTCATGCTTATTAAACAGTGTTATGACAAAGACAAAATGTAGAGATTGTAAATAGTGTACTCCAGGTGTCCTGCTTTGGGTATATAAATTCTCCTTTAAAATATCATGGAATTTTTTTTTTTAATTGGAGTCAGGCAAGAAATAAAGCTGTAGGCAAACATGACACCAGAGCTGCATGTGTCCAAAATACCTGCTCATTTGCCTTTGAGTAACAGAATATGAAAATAAAGTAGCTTATTGTTTGGTGAGGTTTTTTGCTTATTTGTTTGTTTTTTTCCTTTTAGCAGATAAGCAGAAGTCAGCAGGTGACACAAATGTACATATTGAAAGTGAAATAAATTACTAATGACATTCTTTAAGCACAGGCACCAAAGTGGCTAACCATCTTAAAAATTCTGCTGCAAAAAAACCCCCAAAAAACAAACAGGTGAAATTTGCTGATTACATAAAATTGCAATGTATCATCTACTCAGAATGAGCTAGAATAAAAGGAAAAGTCGAGAGATTTTAAGGAATGCTACATGAGAAAAAATGATGAGATGCAACTACATTGAAAAAGAATCCTACACTTGATTAACAGCAAAATGCCTACTCTTAGCATCAAGGCTCATCAGCAGAAAAGGCAGTGGCAAAATTATCCTCGAATTGACAATGGGCTATCACTATAATGCAGCCATGAGAAGGAAAATGTAGTGCTGGGACTTGTCAAATGATTTATTGCTAAAGATGGAGAAGTATAATGTCTTTATATAAGGAGTATAAGGTGAGTACAGGATGAACCACTTAATTCTAGCAGGTATGCCCAGCGAAGGGCTGTAAAGATGCCCATAAAAATGGAAAGCGTTTCATGTGACACAAGCATTTTACTTGCTTGCCTGAGACAAAAGACGATAAAAAGAAATAAAACTTTCATGCTAACACAGAGATGGCACAACAAATGAGTATGAAAAAATGAGAAACAGACTAAGCAGGAAATTAGAAGAAACAGAGACAGAAAAAAAACGAACACTAAGTACCTTTAAGATGCAGTTTAAGAGATTAAATGATGCAGCTACTTGCAACAGTAAGGAATTTGGTTCAGTGACCCTCTCCAGGCCCTTTGGGGCCTTCCAGAATGCACCTTTCATTGGTGCATCTAACACTGAAGGAGACAAGTTACACCCAGGTCAAAACTACTGTTGAACTACAGCTATATTTGTGAAACATTTTTTGCTGTTAATAGAAATTGATTCATCCACAAAGCCCAATTCAGATTTGTTTGGAAAGAAATGTCATGTATTTTTATCTAAGCCCTTCATGTTTAATAAAAAATATTTTACTGTATTTTATTACTTTAGATATCACTGAAAACTGAGTTAGCTCGTGAAGCTAAATATAAACTCCATGAGTCAAAATGAATTACTTTAAGGAAATAATTCAGAACACATTATAAGATCTTAAGTGTCTATTCTTTAATCTCAAGCACATACGGTATAAACGATTTGATTAGTATTTTCCTCCTGATTTCAAATGTGTAAAATGAAAGTGCATACTCTGAGAACTTCAATTTTTACATTGTGAGAAAAAGTGAGTTTTTCCCAGTTCTATATAGCAATCTAAATGTGCTGCTTCATATCATTAACATGAAGAACTACTATGTGTGATTTACACACCAATATGTTTATTTTTTTGTGTTACTTCTGATAATTTGGAAATGCTGATTTATTTTTTTCTAAACTTTGGAGTTAAAAAGAAAACAAAATATTGTCAACTGCACTTTGAAAAATTATAGATTTAGGAAAGAAATATTCCTAAATTATTTTGTGCTTTGGAAGGCAGCTTAGAACAAATACTGTGACTTTTTGGTCGAACAAGAATTTACTGCACTGGCAGACATTATTTTTGCAGATGTACTCATCCATAAGCAAGGCATCTTTGGTATTATATTTTTGCAACATCTTTGCTCTGTGCTGCAACAGAATTCTGTTGGAATGTCTTTGGACTGGTGGTTTACATAAGTGAGTCCTTTCAATTTCACTGAAGGGTCTCCTGTGTTCTAACCTTTATTATGACATGTGTGGTTTCTTTTTCTGGATTAAGTCTGAATGTGGAGAACACTATAAGAACAATCATGTCTATGAGATTTCAACTCACATCTGAAAAGTCTGTTCAGAAATGTGATCTCATGAGAGTTTTTCCTATTTGGAGGTGAAATCTTTCAAGCATAGGTAATACCATTTTGACAATGTTAATTCTGAACATGTAATTAAGATGTTTTATGGTCTTAAATTTCATTAAAATTCAAAATAGCTTTCTTCCCAAATACATTTCTTCTTATTGAAGAAATCCTTTATTTAACCAGCAATAAATTACCATTAGAATCAACAGTGTATTAATTCAAGGGGTCCAAATTAACAATGTAGAGTGAGGGACAACAAAATATTAAATTTCTTCATCCCACAGATCAATATAATAACTTTTCCAAGAAAATGACAAAGGAAGCCACAAAATATACATTCTCTACTTTCCAAATTGAATCCCCTAATGCAGTGGCTCAATTTTTTTCTCTGATAGAGGTCTTATAATAAGATGATTTCATTCCTGTCCAAGTCAAAAAAATCATGTTTTTACCTTTATGATGGGTTGGCTGGATTTGACAAAAAGGGAAGTAATTCTATGGGGAAATTAAGCATGAAAATCTGTATACTGTGTCTCTGACTCCTTTTAAAGATGTGCTGCATGCAGAAAGAATTCTTTTTACTATTTATTCCCTCACAATAAATACTTTCTGCAGTGCGGTTCCAATTGCCATTGTAAAGAATGGAGGGTAGAAACCCAACAAATGTCAAAATGTCAACCCATGATTTTAGGGATTCATCCTGCAGCTCTCACTTCAATGTTAAAGAGCTGGATCCAAGGATGATCTTGTCACCTGGAGTTCTAAAACTGACACTTTTAGAATTCACATCACACCTGAATATATTGAAGGATACTTTCACAGGGGCATAATGCCAACTGTTAGGACCTGGACACTCCTGATTGCACTTTCATTGAATAATTTATAGGTCCTGCAACATTTGGCGTGTTATGCAAACAGTGCTTTGGAAGTCTTATAGCAAGTGGCTATGGATACTTGGACCAGGATTGAATAATATAATTTATGTTATACATTACTTAAGTCCTGAACATGGTAGTAAAAATCATTTTTTGAAATGCAGAATAAATAATAAAGGTAATTTGATGATAATTCCGAGGAACATGTAATATTCTCTGTTTCATTCACTACAATCAAAATCTAGATTTCTGAGTGAGAATTTTTCTGGACACCTGTTGGGATACACTAAGATCATCATCTCGCTAGATTAGTTTTAGAGCTATTCTTATTCTGGAGAATTCAAAAATTTATTAAAAAGCTTATCTGAAAATAATTCATCTTTTCAAGGCAAAGTGAGCCCAGAAAAGCACAATCTTATTAGACCATGCTTTAGGACAATAGCAAATTGAATGCACTGATACTACTAATTATTTATATGGATAAAACAAGAGTAGAAGATGACCAAATAAGATCTAATGAATTAATTTGTAAGTGTATATACTTACTAAAGCTTTGATTCATTGTTTAAAAACCCAAAGACTCAAGGGTTGGAAAGGACTAACAATTTAATTCTAAGCTTTCTAAAGTGAAGATCTTGAGTTGCATGCTTACTTTTAAGTTAATAGAAGAAAACAGAATTCATTACTTAAAGTATTGAGGAGTTGCAAAAAGTATTTATGGACAACTGGATTACTTCAAGTTGTGTATGAAAATGTCGACTCATGTTCATTCTCCTGAGAACAAAGGAAGTGCTGCTACTCCCAAACATCCTCTTAGGGTTTGAGTAAGCTTCATAGCATGACACCTAAATTTAGATGCCTTCCCGTGTGCTAGGTATCAAAGATTCCATTAATGGTAATGGACATCTAGCCCATTTACTCACTAGAGACTTGTGAGTGATTTAACTGTACAGGCAACTGATCCTCTCTTTCTCAGAATATTATACTTTCCAAGGAATGGTTTGAGCTCCTTGTCCTGAGTGTAGCTTTGTTTACCACATGTCCATTCTTTCAGTCACATGCATATTTATTACGTGTTCCTTCAAGGTCTCAGATATCATGAGGTCATATAATAGGATCAAGAATGGATTCTAGTAGGCTCCGTAAAGGTCCATCTTCTTTGTTAGATACTAGTGTGTCAGATTTGCATATGGTATTCAAGCAGAATATATAACTGGTTCCTGTTGATGCCATAATTAACTCCTCTGTCAGTAAGATGTCCTGTTGGTGGATTCACTTATTTCATGGTTACAGGTAAGATAGCATGATGCTTTGTTGGTCACTCTAATACTTCAAAAATCTTATTGAAGTCCCTCCATTCTTTCTAATACCTGATCCCTACCTGATCTTTCTCTTCCTCTTCCAGTCACGCTTCCAAGGACAGTATCACTCCACATAAGGGGCAGGGGAAGACGAGTGGGTGCTGAAAGATGCACGAAGAGGAAGATGAAGTTCCCAGGACATATTATGAAGTGGGGAGCTTCATGAGCTTGAAGGAGGGAATACCTATTGTTTGTCAGCTCTTCTAAGGCCAGCTTGCTAAAGAAGGGTTTAATAACCTAAATTTGCCAATTCTATTTTGAACTTCCTTTCAAACAGGGAAAGGCATTTGGCCTCTTTCTATTGTCAAAAGAATCTGGTCAAAAAAGGAACACATAACCCAACCTCCCCAACCCCTCCAGCCCACTCCCATCAGCTTACATTGCAATCCTCAAGTCTTCACAGAAATCAGTGTGACTCAGTCTATAACAACATTATTAGCTTTGCTGTATTACCAGCTGTTCATAAGACCTCATGGTGCATGAGCAGTCAGGATGATAGGAGGTTTTAAACAGGCTTCTTCTGAGGCCAAGGAAGCAGGTCAAATGTTGAAAGAATTTCCTGCAAAAGTTTCATCAATGTGCTCCTTGACTTACAGGAAAGGCCTGGAAGCTTTGGGAACCAAGACAGTTTTTCAAGCTAGAAGGTGAGGGTAGGGAAATGACTGCAACACAGCTATATAGTGGAAGCTACCTGCTTGCAAAAATTTCTAGGAACATTATTTCAATAATATTCAACTGATATGAAAGACTCACATTTGGATCCTGAGGAAGAAGCCCCACTTGAGGTGGATCGTGATGCTCCTTTCATGGAGAAAACCCCTTTGCCTCTACGAGTTGTTGTCACAGCCACACGAGGACGTTTCAGTGGAATCACTGCACGGGGTGGTGGGGGAACACGGCCATGGTAATCAAACAACCTAGAAAACATTAAGTCAGCTGGACTCCATAAAACTTGCGATTTCATGTCATGGAAGCCCTGTCAACTAAATTTTCATGTTATCTTTGAGAAAATTACCCTTTGAAACCTCAATCACTTTATATCACAGTCAAATTACATTTCAAGGACCTGCGCACATTAAGTGCTTATTCAGATTTCAGTCACAGACCAGTGCCTAGCTCAGATTGTTTTTTCTGATTTAAATGAAGGATGTGTTATGGGACTCTGTTATTTTCTCTACAGAAAATCTATAACCTGCTTTCCACAGGTCCACATCATGTCATTGCATACAATCAACATCAGTACATATTGTTGTGACATTTACATGTATGGTTTAAATTCCACTTTTCTATCTGCTATCCTTAAAGATGTAAAAAAATGAAAAAAGAGCTTTTTTTCAAGACAACCATCACCATAAACAAATATCCTGAAGTTTGTAAACTTGTAAGAGTCTTTGCATACGTTCTCTTTATTGAAGAGTGAATCAATGTAGAAACACTAATATACTCAAACATGCTTGATAAAAAAAAAAGTATTGTTTGAACCAAAACCACTTGCAGCTAGATATTCAGAGATTTACCACTATGGTAAATGAAAGATACTCTACGACCAAAATGACCTATTTTTCCCAAACAGAATTGGCCAATCCTAAAAAATACAGTTATCAATAGAAAGTAACCAACCTGTACAGAAGAAAATAAAGGTGATAGAGAAGCTAATGAAAACTACAGATACATTTAGAGCATAAAAGCTATGAGTCCTGAATATGAAAGGTCAAGAGAAGAAAGCTCAGAAAAAGAAGGTTTTCTGTTGAGTCTTAAGCTGAGGGATAACCAACATTCTCATAAAATATTCTCAAATTTACTTGTAAGTAGAAATTATGGAAATTAATAACTGCATGTTTAATTTCCACAATTCTGACTACTGTCACCCAGCTGGGCAGATAGATACTCATTTGAAAACACACACACAAGAAACAGTAATTCATTCACCGTAGCATCTAACAGTGTGCTGAATGGGAAGCAGAATTGAACGTTAATCTTCTAATCCATTTTCTGCCAGGTAAATACTTAGTGCTCAAATCCCAGGGTTCTTCCTTCTGTCTGTACTGTAATCCTACAGAAAATATAACCATCTCCCTCCTTTTCCATAGCTGTCTACAAATTGTGTTACAGACATCCTATCATACCCACTGAACAGCCTCAAATATTCTCACAATCTCCTCTTCAACATTGCTGGAAATGTTTGAGAAGAACTGTAACCTATCATGCAAAATTTTGTTATCTGATTATTCCTTCAAAGGTGATTGTTTTCTAACTTCCAGTATTTCATGTTTAGATAATATAATGAAACATGAAACTATGCCTCCTTTTCTTCAAATATATATAAAAACTGTTTTCCAGCTAACTATTATCTATCTATTACTACATTTATTTTGAAATTATGCAAAGATTTTGGGCTTGGTATTTCATTTTACCAAGTTCTCTATATTTCAATTATATGCTTTCTTTTAAAAAAGAATGCTTCCATTTATCAGTTTGCATGTACCCTGCCTGTTTTCCTTGTGCTTGCAATATGAGAAATGATAAACAAATGCTCAGTTCTAAAGCAATCCTTTGCACCTGTAATCACTAATATGCACATAATTGTGCCTTTTCTTTCAGCCACCCTTCTAAAATCCACAGTCTTGATCTTACCAATTTGTCTTCATAGAGTTTTTGTTTCACAGCACAAACCATTCTTACCATCCCTTTTCGACCCCACCATTGTTTTTGTCATGGTAAGATAGAAGCATTCTCCCTTCAGGGAGGTTTGAAAATTAATATTAGGAAAAAAATCTATCGTTTGAGATAAAACATTGAAATTCAGAAAGTTCAGAAGTTGAAAAATTCAAATAATCATGATCGTATTTCTTAATTTATAGTTCCTACAGGCATTTTGATAGTTGATACCTAGAAGTCTCCATAGGATTTTTTTTCCCCATAACTACTATAAAGAGATTTTCATCTTTTCCTTCCATTAACTTGTATCTAACAGAGACTGTTAACTTCTGACAGCTTTTATTGTCAGAAGATTCACATGTCCAGCCTTGTAAGGCCAACCTCATAATCAGGTTTTCTACCATAAAGGTTCTGCTGTTGTACTCCTGGAAGATTTCTGAATTAGAAAATTATACTATTGAATAGATTTATGGATACATTTCACTCTCAGTGATTTTCCATAACAACACAGTCACAAAGACACACACCAGGTTTCACAGAAACAACCTTTAACAACTTTTGTTGGGAAAATGTAACCATTATGGTTAGTCATTTGTGCTCCCCATAAAATACAGAATTAGGGAAAAAACTAAAGACATATATTCATGTGCCAGGAATGAGAAACACTTCTTTGTTTCAGACCATACAATCTCAATGATGACATTCAGAGCAGTAACCTTGTAAAAATTAAATAAAAGCCCAAGGAAGCTAACTTTTTACAAGACATGATCTGCCCCTACTGTAAAGGCTGGACTGAGCAGGGTTAAATTGCATTGATGGCCTTTACTCCATATGTTTACATCTCTCACTATTTTTAGTTTTGTTCAAAGGCAGCATGGTGATTTACACACTAAACCAAAACTAGTGGCTCAAATTGAATCAAACACAAGAAAAACAAACCTAAAAATTATTGTTTCTACATTTTTTTCTACCATGTTCCTATGCCAAAAGGTATATAGCAAACAGTAACTTATGTTCTGGGTGTAAACTGTTCCCCTGCTACTGTCCATTGCTTTACATAAAAGAAATCTCAGTTTAGAAGAGATTGGTGGAGAAATGATTTGTTCCCCTCTGATTCACTTGGCTTGTGCAAAACCAAGCTGCTGTGATACAGAGACAGAGAACTGCTGGATCATGAGTTGGTTACCTGTGATCATTTATGCTATCCCTGTGTTTAGTGATTCTGCAACATCTGAATAAATAAATTTTCACGGTGCTGAGCCAGCTGTGTGCATGTACTCAAGGTGGAATCTCCATTTGCTCAGGTATTCAAATTCTTTTCCTTGTATAGAAATACAACTTGTGCTTTTGCTTCCCCCGAAGTTCTTCCAGACTTCTAAGTGTTCTTGGAACATTTTTCAGGAGACATTCTATACCTTTTCAAACATTTGAATGAAAAGACAAAGACATGAATGTCATACTGAAGAATTTTAGAGCTACTCTGTGTTGCAGTGAAATTAAGCCTGGAAGAACTCTGTAGGAAGAAACAATGAGCAGTTAAACTATCATTAAACTGTTCAACACAGCACGTGTCCCAAAAGCTTTTAGAGAAGGATAAACCAAAAGAGCTGTTTAATAAGCACACATTTCATGATGGTAATCTCTGTTTTTGATATATTTAACTAGAATCTATCTGATACACAAAAGAAATAATGAAATGTATAATATGTAAACTCAGAACTGACCTGTTTAACCAAATCATGGGATTACATTATAAACAAACAGTAGAAATAGTGTAGGATGTACAAAAATATAGCCACACATACCGATTGTAGAAATCATCTCTGTAGTAATCATAATCAAAGACATAACCACTGTGGAAAAAAGCAGAAAAACAAGAATGAACTGATTTATATAGAAATACACACTGGTGAAAACTTCTGTGATGATACTGGCTTTCTCTCAAATTTCAATCTCCTCAAAGCCCTTCCACTTCTTTTACACAACCATACATTGTACATTATGTTTGTCAGTGCTGTTGGCAGCTATCACAGTAGTATATTTGGAAATGTGAAGTCTGGGGCATGTAGAACAGTACAAACAGTTGACAGCACATAAAGAAAGGATTTAATACAGTGCGACAGCTCTGTAATTAGAGGATCATTGTAGTGTAATTCTCTGAGTGATCAAATGAAGTTAGCATTCCGATACTGACACCCTCTTCTTTTCTGGGCTGAAATAGCATAATCAGTGGAGTAGGAAGATAGTTAAATACATGAAAGATTGGTAAATGAGTGATTAGGTGAGCTAAGACAATGCCTTTGATTTAGGAGAAATTTAGGAGAAATATGAAAAGGGTTGGGTTGCTTGCTGGTCCCTGAGTCCACCAAATCTATTTTTATCATAAAGAGAAAATGCAAAAAGTTAGGAAAATGAATGCTGCAAGCAATAGTATTACAGAGATACATTTCCTCTCAAGGTTCAGAAAGGAACATATATACCAATCCAGGAAAAGACAGGCACTTTCAAGGGAAACAAATGGAGGAAATGGGAGAAAACTATTTTTGAGATGTCAATTGCAAAGTTAATCCCAGACTATCTTTCTGGTTTTGCATTCCATTAGCAACATTCTACCTTTATGAAAGAAATAACAATGAAGTCTTTATCTCACACATCCAAAAACAAAATTCCAAACCAACCACCCAAATAACTAAGAAATGCTCTGCATGGAAAAGTCATAAGCGTTTATTCCTCTACTAGTAACACAAACTGTAAGTCTTTCACTGGCCTGAGAAAGACAATTACGAATAGTAAAGGTAAGAAGCATGAAGAAAGTATAAAAAAGAATAAGCTTTAAATGGGAAAGGAAAAAGGTAGAAAGAAGAAAGTTAGGACAAAGCACAGATGAAAACTTTTCTGAAAATAAAAGGATATCATAGATATAGTGGTTTAGTTTGGAAGGGACCTTAAAGATCATCTAGTTCCAACTCCCAACATGGACAGGGAGACTTGAATGATAGTAGCTACCTATTAAAGAAGTTAATCTTCACAAGGAATGGACTCATGGATAATTTCTGCTCTTGAACATTGAAAAAAATGTGGTTTTTTAGTGCATAATTTGAAGAATGGGTCAAGAATTCTATCAGAGTAGGTCAGGGTACAATTTCCACCTCTGCCACATCCGTTTCAGATGCAAGTGCCCAATTGCAAGTGATAGGATAAGTTGTACTGACTGCCTGCATAATACTGTAGTAGAAGATCATGAGACTCACAAGGTTTGAAAACTGACTGTGGTCCTCTTGGTAATTTATTTGAGAAAAGAAAAACCTATATACGTTTTATGTGAAACACTAAATACAACAGCCCTGAAAGACTGCAACCCAGCAGCAGGTAAGGTGTGTGTGGCAGAGGATGCAAAATATTACTAATACTAGACTGTGTATAGTGATCATATATACATATAGTTTCTGTATATCTTACCTTAAGGCAAAACTAGCAATATGTTCCCTAAACTGTGTGACAGCTTTTATTTTGTCTTTTCCTTTATATCCAGCCTGCATGGAACTAGGAAGTAGTAGGCAGCAAAGCTATTATTTTATTTACAGCTATTCACAGCTTCCTAGTACTTTTATTTAGCTGAATGATTAATAGCTGCAGTAAGCCCATACTTAATATTCAATGTGTGTTTATAAGTAGAAGATAACAGACAATTTGAAGAAAAAAGATTAACTTTAAAAGCCCTGTCACATGAAACCCTTCACCTAGGGGTGACATTAATTTAATTTGCATAAAGACCAGACAAATTCACTTTTTCAAGGTTGAAGCTGATGAAGAATAATTCACTTTGGAACAGACAGAGTAAGTCTAAAGGATGACTATATTTTCTATAGTAGCTCAGCTCTGGCCCATGGAACACCATAAGGACTACTGGGCCTTCACTGGGCTTTCAGAGTGTGAAAGTTACTTTTCATGTCCAAATGCCATGACAGAAATGGCTTAAAGTTATCCCCAGGAATGGTGGTACTGATCAGTTAAATGAAGGAGAGAGGTCTCAAGCAGAGAATCTGAGTGTGCTTTTTAAAAATGTCAATAGTCTTGAGAGGTTGGGAAAGGCTCACAGGTTCCTTAGATGAGGGCCATTGTAAACAGACGTGGTTTGCAGAAGGGAAAATGTAGGAAACAGTCTCTGTTGTGGCAGCTGATTTTTTCTCCTTCCCTACCTCCTGCTCTCATTCTGCCACTGTATCACTGAGGAGATCCTGTGAAACAGCATTCTTCATGCAGAATAGTTTTATACAGTTGAAAAATGTGGTTTGTATTTTTATTTATTATTATTTTTACTTAGTCCAAGTTCTTGAATAATACTTGGCTTTTGAGAGAAGTTTTTCACATCATTCAACTTCTAAGAATTTCATTCTTTTGCTCCATTCCATGTTCTGAGAACTTCTGTTTTGAAACTGAACTGAGTCCTTTATTTGCCCTCAGCTTTGCAAATGAGAGCTTCAAGACACATCATCTGATGCTGTTCTGTGGGACCAAAGCAGAAATAAGAACAAGGACATTTTAGAGTCTGGCTGTGAT
The DNA here is from genome assembly GCA_013399895.1 of Serilophus lunatus. Taxonomy (NCBI): domain Eukaryota; kingdom Metazoa; phylum Chordata; class Aves; order Passeriformes; family Eurylaimidae; genus Serilophus; species Serilophus lunatus. The sequence goes on from VXBA01000318.1 coordinate 64,899, forward strand.
ATGGCAATATAACCTATGAATTTCTGAAGATTTTTATGAATTGCTTATATTACCTTTTAAAATATTTAATTGCTTTAGAAACATCTGATATTGTTATTGTGTCTTTAATTTTCACCCGAAGAAACACCAACCATTTTCTTGTAGTGTTTTACAGCTGAAGCTGTATAAACACTTCTGCTACAGATGTTACCTCTAACCTTAAAGTTTAGGCACTTTGTGTTTTTGATGGTTTAATTCAGTTGCATCCATTGCTACTGAGATAAAAAGTAACTGCAGGTGTTCTGCATTATCTAATTTGTCCTTCTTATCCATCTCTCTGCCAAAAGGTTACTAGGCTTATGACTGGATACAAGAAGGAAACATTTGTTTAACAGTACAACCTGCTATTATAATTGACAAGATGAAAGCAGTTGATTTGCTTATATTTCTAGACTCAGTTTATTGTAAATGAAAAAGTCACAATTCAAGGGCATCCCTGTTAATTAAGTTCCATTTACCAAGTTATGGGTACTTGGGGAGGGAATCTCTGTGTTTTCCACAGATCATTTGGGATCACTTCACTGGCAAAAGGCGTTTCTGTGTGGAAGTGCCACTTGTGGGGAGTGGGAAAGAGTCGGGTCTGCACAGGGGCTCCTTACCTGAGACCAGTGGCAAACGTATTGCAACAGCTACTTGGCCCTCAAGACCGGAATAACACCTAGCAGTACTAAAGGTGGATGGGCTGCTATGAGATTTCAACTGAGCAAGGGCCTCAATTCCATTTTTCTTTTCCCATTACTTAGTCACTTTGAAGAAAGCAGATAGAATTCAAGTGTTGATCCCAGACTAAAAGTATCTATTCTTCCATGCTATCTATTAAAATAACAGAAAAGGATAGTACTATAAGGCCTCATCTATAGGTATTGAATCTTATAGAATAAAATAGGTAAAGGCAGATGACTTTAAAACTTTGGGAAATTTTGATGTGGTTCCTTCTTTATGCCCATGATCTGGGTCTCTTTTTTCCCTCTGTGAATTTCTACCTGTAATTACAGGCAAAACAGAGGCAACAGTATCTCCAGGGGTTAAGTGCCCTTCACTGGTACCACTGAGTTCACCATAACAGCCCACAGACACAAGACATCATGTGAGATGTGTAGAATCATATAATAGTTTATGTTGGAAGGAACCTTTAAAGATATCTAGTCCAATTCTTCTACAATGAGAAGGGAAATCTTCAACTAGATCAAGTTGCTCACAGCCCTGTCCAATCTGGTCTTGACTGTTTCCAGGATAAGGTCTGGATTTCATAAAGGCAGTTCCTAATCCTTTTGACTGTGAAGCAGTTGTCCTGCATGTGTACTGAAAAAGGCTATGAACCAATGATAGTGAAAAGAAACAGTACCTGTTTTTCTGACATAGTGCAGAAAAATAAATCTGTATTTCCTGCTGATCTCACTTGGCTTTTCCATTCGTTGTTCTTTTTTTTTGTTTGTTTTTTAAGTTGAATGATTATGTTTCATCTGTAATAATATGTTGAAGAGATTATAGTCTGAAAGCAATCAATAAATCTCTCCATGTGCAGCTATAATTGTTCATACTTCTGCACACTAAGGGACAGACAAAAGATTTGATCAGTGCTGTGGTGTGTCATGATGCAGAGAATTAACAGCATCACTGGCAGTGAGATCAAGGTGACTACAGGGCTTTTAGCCTTGTAAAAGTTATTCCTCAGTAACCCAACAACCTGTGTAGTGGAGGCTGCAGGAAATCACAGAATACCAAATGGTGTTAAATACCAAATACTCAACAGGTCAGAAGCAGAGAAAGGTTTAAATGAGCCTGTGAACTGGTGGAGTCAGCAGTTTCCTAATGGGACTATAAACAGGCAGATTACTTGCCCACAAACATATGCCTTCTTTATAATGTCAACAACAATTGTGTGCATGACACTGATACTAAAGCAGAAGATAGTGAAAGACACTGTAATTGTCCCAATGAGGTAAAGAAAACCCACCAATAAGGTATGTTTCTGCGAAGAAAAGTCATGTTTCCTTTTTCTGACCTAATATTATCAAGAAAGTCTTGTATGAGTTGTCTGTTTTAGCTTTACTTAACACTATGGCTATTTAAAATTGTGTGTGCCTGAAGAATTAAGGGTTTCCCCACAACTGTGTTTTCAGAGGTGTGATGCTACATATATTTAAAATGCCTATGCATATTAGCAGTTGCACATGCATCAATCAGGCAAAAAAAATATTATGCTTCTGTATCTTTGAAATAAATCTTTGGATTTTATTATGTTTTCATTTATGTGATGTTGAAAGCATATCACTACAGTGAAATCTTTCTTGCATTTTGTGTGCTCTATCCACAAAAGATTTTTATAAACTAACATTCACATGCTGTTTTAATTTAGTTAACTCCAAACACTAGAGAGTAAAACTGACTTCAGTGTGGTTAATCTAACTTTAGAAAAGTTAATGCGAAACAGAGCAGAAATAGCTTTTGATGTTTTCATGGCAACAAGGATATTGTCTTAAATGTAAATTGGCCTTAGCTAATATCTATTTCTCTTTCCATGGGTACGAAGATGTATTTGTAAATCATAAATAGTGACAAACCAGGCATAATGTATCTTAATTCAATTGACAGTGCTATCACCATTTTTACTGGCAATTGCTTCTCTATTGTCAGGCCTGGATAAAAATATTAAATATCAAAGCAATATTCCTTCAATCAAACTCTTTTTAAGAAGCACATATCAACCTAATCATTGAAACTAGTATTCCAGTCACTTGTAAAATCATTTCTCTTGTCATGTAAAAAGAATTTTAGAAATTGTTCTTGCTGAGTGCAGAAGACGGATCTTCCTAAACTGACATGATGTTATAAAGGAAGTGGGTAAGGGTAACTAGATGGTTCAGAGAATAAGCATTGAGAGGTGGAAACTTTCCCTGTTAGAAAATCAATCAGATGGAAATGACTTGCATGAACTATTGGAAAAAAGAGATGGAAATTTCAGGACACTTTTCAGTGGATGGTTACCTACATTCTTAAACACATGAATTAAATTGGTGGGCTGAATCCCACCTTTACTTAAGAGATGGTTTGATTTTAGGTAATGATTAGAATGCTGATAGAACTGGAAGGACACTTCTGTTTTGCAGTTGAGGCTGTATATTCTGCAGAGAAAGAGACTATTCTGCAGACAAAGAAAATATTCTCCAGAGACTGACTTTAGGGGACACATTTACTGTCATATATTCTTGGATGGTTAAAATAAAAGAGAGTGAGTTGGAAGAGGAAAAGTAATTTCAGAGAAATATTTTACATTCATCTCCATAATGCAGTTATGAGGGCAAATAGGTATAATTAAAATCAAAAAAATTAACACCGAATGCCCAGCCGCTTGTCCCAAAATACCAAACCATTGAACATAACCTACTATTTGTATATTTCAATTAAATATTGATTTGCATAGTATTTTTTTAACCATAAGTTAACAAAAGTTGGAGTTTTTTCTAATTCTATGCATTTATTCAATTAATAAATGCATGATATATTTTTTTTCCCTGAGGTGGGGGAAAGGTTAATTTTTAAAAAGTTATTTTTAAAAAGTATATCAAGGAATATTGTACTGTAAATGGATTTTTTCTGCAAAACTAAAAAATATTTTAGGAAAATCTAGTCCAAAGAGGTGCATTTTTTCCAAGCAAGACATGTATACCTAAAAAGCTGACATACAGTACTCCATTTTCCATTAAAGTATCTTTCTGCATGCACTAGGCAGAATTTATTTGCAATGTGATTAGGCTGCATTTTTTCTGTCTTCAGACACATCACTTCTCTACCCTCATCCTTTCTCCCCATGACTATTTTCCCAGTGAAATGTATTTTGGGAAAACTTACTACTTTGTACTTACTCTCCAACCTGAATTTTAGGCAAAACTTGGCCAAATATTTAAAGTTGCTTATACGCAATCAGGTGATTAAGTCCCTAAGACATTTTCCTGTAGAGGATTAGGCAAAGCTTGTGAAGCGGAAAATAACAAAGACGTTGAGATCAATAGTCAGACTCTGGGGATCAGTTGATCTCAGAGCTGTTTATGGCAGCCAAACAAGCACAAGTGATGCAGGGATTTCAAGGCAAAACTAAACCCCAATCATTTTTTGTACAGCTAAGTGCTAAGAATTAGAATTATTCCTAATTAAAACTACTTATTGTGGTTGCAGGCACAGTCTATGCCTATCAGTGTTAGCCTAATGCTTTTTAGAAACAAAATAGTAGCTTTTTAACATAAAGAAATGTGAGTAAATCTAATTAATGTCTCTCTGCCCTTTTTCCTTCTGTTGTAAAACTATTTTTCTGTCATTTAAAGTAATGCCCAATCATTTCCCATGGGAACAATTTATAGTAAGGCAATGAAAAAGCTTTCCTGTAGCCTAACCATTTCTCAAGATGTTCTTTAATTGTATAGTCTGGCTGCAAAATTCTTGGTGTCCATATGGTATTTTTTCTTCCTTACTGCAAGACTAATAGATCCTGCCTCTTCAAAATCTGTTTTAGATTCAGTCTATTCAAGGTATGACTGTCAAACCACACAGATGTGATTGATTACCCAATTTGTTAGTAATATTGTATACCTTGAAGGAGTGTCATTTAACTTGGTTTGACAAGTACAGCAGACTGTCATTGACAGGTGTAGGAAGAAGTGATGGGTTTAGTGTTTCTACAGCGTTTCATAGTGGTAGCACAGGAGCTGAAAGACTAACCACTTAAGATTACAAAACAGATCTCTGAAACCATGTACTCTTCAGAGAAGCCATCTTAGGAGCACTGAAACACAAAACAGTTCACAGAAGATTAATCAAGTACAATGTGATGATATCATTTCATGTAAAAGAAAAAAAAAATCTATAAAATTGCATCGCATGCTCCCCCCCCCTTTCAAACAGTAAGAAGACTTAAATTAAATTTTTTTCTGTTCTCATTTACACAAGTTTGCCAGTGTAATTTAATTACTTTGCATTATGAAACTCAATTTTTAAACCAGCAAAATTGAGACATGAGAAAGACAGAACTGTCAGTGTCCTGAGTATGGCTTGTGAAGACAAGACACAAAAATTGTTTCTCTAAGAGTGTGCTTTTCATGCCAATTTACAATATAAATGAAAATATCAGATACTGTGAATCTATGAATGCATTCTTGTACTCCTGACCCACTATGTAATAATTTCCATGGTAAATGGATATGGGAAATGCATGTGATACAAAGGAGATTTTTCTAGAACTAAGTACAGAACTGGACTCAATTCCAGTGTGGTCAGAGATGAGTGGAAAGGGTAGTTGTGTATCACACAATCAGTTGTGCATCCTCTAGACAAGTCATAACTATGTTGACTACACTTTCCTTGATTTCTGAAAAATCTTCAAAAATCTTGTAAAGAGCTTGTATTCATTCACTTTCTGCATACGTAGTGAAGAAAACAAGATTCATTTTCTGTGAGAGAACATGAAGTCACAAATCAAAGGAATTTCTAAAATATCAGTGGAAAGACCTTTTGATTTACAGAAGGATATTCAAAGGTCATGATTTTAAATTGCTTCAATGTAAATCCAGAATAAAGCTATTGAAATCAAGGGATCAGATATATTAATTTTTCTTAAATATATGTCTGGATTTTTTCATTGTATTCATTCTCAGAAGAGAAAGAGGGTGTTTTTTTCCCAGATGATTCACCTGACTGTAGTATAAGGCTAAAAAGCCTGGCGGCTTGTAATGATACTGATATTGCAGTTTCTCTATAAGGTTTTGGACATGTGGAAGAGATACGGATTTCTTGTCACACAGGTATGATGCACGTATGAATCATCTAGCTGAAAATTTTCTACTTTTCTAATTTACAGAGAAGCAGTGTTTGACACTTACTACAAGACCTTCTTCCCCTCAGGGAACCCCTATACCAGTTTCTTTTGCTTGCTGGCCTAGTGTCTCAGCCAACTCAAGAACTGAGGTTCTGTGCTTATCCCCTTTGAGGAATGAGGGATCTTTCTCAAGTTTCCTTATACAAGTGGGCATAGAAGATAGAGCAGTCTGTATATTCCTCTGCTTAACCAGGGCTGATATATTTCTTAATGGTTACCTCCACATTCCCAGAGCTTGCCCTACTCCCTGGTTAACTGTCAGGGCATCTAACAATACTGGATGTGAATCATTTCTTCTCTTCCTCATTCAAGACATTTTGAGGAGCACATCCAGTGTATAGTTTTATCAGGTTATATTTTGGCTTCAGGTTTTATCTTGTCTAAGCTCCTTAAAATAGAGTTGTCACATTTTGTAAATCACATATTGTAGCCTCTGTCAAAAAATTTTGGTGGCATAATTGATTTTAAACAATCTGACCACTACATATTAAAAAAAACCAAACCAGGACAGCCAACCACAATACATTTGGGGAGTTGAGTAAGTATGTTATGTGATCATAACATACTTCATCTTCTCCCTTGTACTTGCTGGATGTTACAGAACTTCCTCTGGAGACTCCTTTGTATCACTATTTTAAACTCCAAGGAACAGTTGCACAGTTTGACATTTTGACAACTTGCTTGCAGCAGATTGGCAAGTTTCAGAAGCTGATTTTTACTGTCTGTTAAGTACATTATACTAATATTTAAGCAATCTGGTCTAGTGAAAGCTGTGTCTTCCCATGGCAGGGCAGCTGGAACTAGATGATCTTTAAGGTCCCTAACAAGCCAAACCATTCTGTAATTCTATGACTGAAGCGTAAGATCCCACATTCAATGGCTATGACGTTGCAGTTGAGAATACCTTTTATCCTGCCTGGAGAGCACATTTACAAATATTTCTTTATTCCTATCAACCTTGACATAAAATGATTCCATGTATGTAAAAATTAAATAGTAATGCATTCAGATTCTCATTTAAGAAGACATTCTTCACTCTCAACTAAGACATAGTAACCATTGCATTTCTTAAACAATATTTATTTTATAACACCTTAGATATCATGAAAATGTCTGCACAAAATAGGGCTTGGGGAGCTTTATGTTTCCATTATGGCCATTTTCAGTAACATTTATGCCTAAGATCATGTGGTTGCAGTCCCTGGTAGACTAGCGGCCTGTTTGCACTGTTGCACACCAGGGTTAGTAACCACTTATAGGAAGTCGCATTTCAAGTTGCTAATTACTGTAGGAAATATACATTAGAAGTTAACAATACAGATACATCTTAGGCTAAATTTGGTCTCATTCAGCTGTATTGGTTTTTCTGTGGCCAGGTTTTGGTAGCAGTGGGGAGCCTGAGGGGTAGGCTTCTTTGAGAAGCTTCTAGGAGTTTCCCCATATCTAGCAGAGCTAATGCCAGCTAGCTCCAGGCTGGGCCCACTGCTGACCAAGTCCAGGCCAATTAGCAGTTAAAAGGATGCTTCTGTGATAACATATTTAAGAAAGAAAGAAAGAAAAAAAAAAAAGTATAGACAAAGATGGCTGCCGGAGGGGAGCAGAGTGAGAACTTGTGAACAACAACGCAGACACCAAAGTCAGTAGAGAAAGAGGAGAAAGAGATGCTCTTGATGCTGGAGCCAAGATCTAGCTGCAGCCCACGGTGAAGACCATGGTGAAACAGGCTGTCTCCCTGCAGCCCATGGAGGACCACAAGTGTGGGGCACAGTGATCATGAAATTATAGAATTCTCCATAATTGGTGAAATCAGGAGAAACGTCAATGAGACCTTTACATTGGACTTCCGGAGGACAGACTTTGACCTGTTTAGGAGACTTATTCAGAGAGTTCCTTGGGAAACAGCCCTTGAAAACAAAGGTGTTTGGGAAAGATGGGCATGTTTCAAAACAGAGATCTTGAGGGCACAGGAACAGTCTGTTCTTGTGTGCTGAAAGAGGAGTCAACGAGGCAAATTTCCAGCCTGGATGGACAGGGAAGTTTTGAAGGAACTTAGAAATAAAAAGAGGATGTATCATCTTTTTAAGGAGGGTAGGGTCTCTTGGTAAATGTTTAAGGAGGCTGCTAGG
>VXBA01000319.1:0-46042 GCA_013399895.1 Serilophus lunatus
AGCAGAAAAGACTCAGCTATGCAGAGATTTAGGCGACAGCAGAGGATTCTATGAGGCTGTAAAAACAGTGTATGGACCCATACACCATGTTCAAAGCCAACTACTAAGTGCAGATGGCCAAATGCTTACTACAGATAAAACCTTCATTCTGAATCGATGGTCTGAACATTTCCAAACTCTCTTCAGTGCCAACTGTGTAGTCCAAGGCTCAGCAATTCAGCACAACAGTGAAAAATGAATTGGATATAGCCCCTACTATGGGAGAGACTTTTTAGGCCATACAGCAGATAAAAACTGGCCAGGCTGCTGAGATTGATGGAATCTCATCTGAAAACTGGAAGCATGGAGGCCAAGAACTCCGTGCTAAATTTCATGAGCTCATTGTGCATTGCTGGGAAAAAGGTGAACTACCACTAGATCTCTGTGATGCAGTTATCATCACCCTGTACAAGAAGAAAGGAGAAAAATCAGACTGCTCAAATTACCGAGGTATTACTTTGCTCTCTACTGCTAGTAAAATCCTTGCAAGAATACTTTTGAACAGACTAGTACCAGCTATCTCAGAATAAGTTCTGTCTGAAAGTCAGTGTGGTTTCAGAGCCAATAGGAGTATGACAGACATGGTATTTGTTCTCAGACAACTGCAAGAGAAGTGTAGGGAACAGAACAAAAGACTCTATGTAACTTTTGTTGATCTCACTAAAGCGTTTGACACTGTAAGCAGAAAAGGCATGAGGCAGATGGTGCAAAACAAGGTTGAGTTCTTGTATCAACTCTGTTCACAGCGTTTTTCAGCATGATGCTCCAAAAGGCCATAGCAGACTCCAATGAAGATAATGGCATTTACATCAGATATCGTACTGATGGGAGCCTATTCAACCTAAGGCAACTGAAGGCCCACACCAAGACTCTAAATCATCTTGTCTGTAAACTGCTTTTTGCTGATGATGCCACCCTCGTTGCTCACACAGAAGCAGCTCTACAGCGCTTAACATCCTGCTTTGCAGAGGCGCCTGAGCTTCTTGGACTGGTAGTCAGCTTGAAAAAGACAGAAGCTCTTTACCAGCCTGCACCTCAGGAAGTCTTCCATCATCCCCACATCACCATAGGCAAGTCAGAGCTTAAGTCAGTCCAGCAGTTTAACTGTCTAGGTAATATCATTTCCTCGGATGGAAAGATTGACAAAGAGATAGACAACAGGTAAGAAAAGGCATACAGAGCCTTTGGAAAACTCCATAAAAGAGTCTGGTGTAATAAACACCTGAAGAAAAGTATGAATCATCTACCACCACCACTCCTTGAACGCTTCCATCAACGCTGCCTCCATACAATCCTAAACATCCACTGGACTGACTATGTGACTAATGTTACTGTCCTTGAACAGGCAGGGGTCACCAGTATTGAGGCCATGCTGCTGAGGATGCAGCTGTGCTTGCCAGGGCACGTCTCCAGGATGGAGGATCATTGCCTCCCTAAGATTGTGCTCTATGCTAAACTCGCCACCAGCTGCTGCAACAGAGGAGCCCCAAAGAGGAGATACAAGGACTCCTTGAAACAATACCTCAGTGTATTGACTGCCATCAGTGGTCCACTCTGGCCTCAATTGAGAGACATGGAGACACACCATCCGTAATGCTGCTGCCTCCTTTAAGAATGCACGTAGAATCAGTCTCAAGGAGAAAACACAATGCAGAAAGAACTGTGCCTCACCAATACTGCCTAAGGAGACTTTCCACTGTGCCTTTTGCAACCAGACTTGCCTATCCTGCATCAGCCTTTTTCGCCATCAGTGTGCTTGCAGTAAGCGTGGGTAGAGCCCTTCCCATATCTTTGCTTGCGAAGGCTAGCCATGATGAGTGGTGACATATTTCATTAAGCACTTTTGGTGCTTAATTTATTATTATTAGTTTATTGCTAATATATTAATAGTCCGCAAAAGGATACACAAAAGCCTGTTTGTGAAATGAATATCTTATTTTACCTGTGATAATAATTCCTCCTTTTCTCCAGCCAGTTTTCGTAGCCTGATATCTAAAAAACAAAGAACTCAATGAAAAATCAGAGAAAACTGTAACTGAGAACATGTTTTTAATAATTTTTTTGGTCTATTTTAAATAAAATGCTATTTAAACAAAGCTAATAGCATTGGGACCATAAAACTCTGATATCTTACTAATAACACACCAATCTTCAGCTAATAAAAAGGGAAAAATATTTCATTTACAGTGTTTATTATATTAACAATTCTAAAAGCAAGACCTCGGGGTTTAATAAATCTTCAAATTAAATTAACAACTGAGGATATTTTTTAATACTAAAACTAATAGTAAAATACCTTGTCTCAATATCTAGAACAACCATTTCCAACAAAAGTTTCTTTTGATTGCATAGTTTTTTCCCTGTCTCTTCAAGGAAGACACTAAGCTTCCCCATATGTTTAGAATGTTTGTAAAAAGTGTTCTCAAACCATAAAAAACTTATTTGGGAAACGACTCACAGGAATGCAGCAATATCTCTAATTAGTCAGAAGATCAGTTAATAGCTACAAAACAGTCTGTGAAGCAACACTGTGCTAAGATTAGAGCAGCTCTCTTAGAAATTGTAACTTGGATAAAAACAAAGCATAATGACATTTTTATTTCCCTATGAGAAGCCAGAGCAGAAATATGTATCATGTCCAATTTTTGTCAATATAAAAACATGTAACTATTATATATTATGCATAAATATAATTCAAATATATAGAGATGTTTCCTCACATGTTAGAGTTTTACAGTAGATTAACTACGCATACACTAACTTGCTCAACCTAAGGATAAAAGCATTTTTTGAATGCTTTTAAAACTTCTTTTTCTAATGAATGTGATGGAAGATTGCACTTGCTGTTCTTTCATTCTTCATTCTAAAGAATTATATTAATGAAACACAACACTGTTAGGCAAGATGTTTTCTGACAGTAATAAAACAGATACTGGACCAAGAGAACAAATCTGTTTCAAACATCCAACCACATACTATTTTTTCTTACTCAAAAGATAACATCTTTTTACTCAAGAAGCATCACAGGTATCTTTCTGAAGCTGTAAATCACATCCACTGTGAATGGGAGGGAAACAAAGACCTCAATCAAATAAAGTATATTAGGATACTTTTACCTAGTGGTCCTTCTCCTGCAGATTCCAAGACTTGAGCAGCTTCCTGTGATACAACTGTTATTGCACCAACCAGTGATTCATGGTTTACATCACCATTTGGTGTAACATCTGGAATTATAACTAATCCATGTTTCTAAAAAAGTAAAAGAAAAAAAACCCAAACTACTCATACAAGAGAAGTGCTAAAATATAAATCAGCAACAAAGTTTCCTAAGAGCTGTTGAAATTAATTGAAACAGTTATAATGAAATGGACCATTTATCCTATCCTGAGGTCATGTTTTCAGACTGCACAAGAATAGTAACCATCCTTCTTCTTTTTCACTGACCTTGATTTCATGCCCCATTCTTGGATACCTCTAACTGTAAAGTAACTACTACCAACATACCTCTCCTCTCTTCATTGTTTCCTTCAGGTGAGCCAACTCCTCTCTGAGCTCATCTCGCTCATTCTTAATGCAGTCAAAGTAATCTTTCTGTCTTTCTAGGGCCTGGGCTCAGGCAGATAGCAAGAAAAAGAATGGCACAGAGAAAAAGCATATGACAGATAGCAGAGAGATTTTCCATAAGTAAATACACAGAGCTCAATAAAAGTAAAGAAATTAAAAGGGCTTTTAAAATATATATCAACATACATTTCTGATAATTGCTTTCTGTAAGTTGCATCTTTAGCTTCATGATGCATTTGTCATGATTTTTTCTCAGGCAAGTCTTAATAGATTCTGTAACAGATTTTTATTTAGTGAAATCTATTTTTGGTAAATTTTGATAAACCAAACTGTGTACCAAAAAAGTAAGTGATTCTTCTTGATACAGTCACTCTGTGGCCAAAAATAAAAATCGCTGACCCTCAACTGGCAAAGATCCTATAACATTACATCTAACTAATCTAACTTACATCTGAACTAATTTCTCCAATTTTATAGGGTACAGAAGATATCATACATTACAAAACACCTTGGATGGACCCCTTACTAATTTATTTACTAGTTGCTTAAGAGTTAAAATCATTTACTAAAACAAAAGCAATCAGTTTTAAGAGGCAAAAAAAGCAGCAAACCCTAGGAGCACTATTTTAACACAAAAAAGTACAGCAGCAATATGGAGGTAGATAGGTTTGCCTATCTATGATGGAGCTGTGTTACCTGGCTCAGTACTTTCACGTGACTGGGTAGCATTGCAGTGTTCTATTCAAATTCAGTATTACATGCTTTACAAATAATCCCCACCATACAGCAAGTGCAAAAGTATACACACATTTTGCCAAGAAAATAACTAAACCTTATGTTATACATGAATATTTAGGAAAGAACCGATACCAAGAAAGAAATGAATGTGTATACTTTTGTACTGTAATTGTCCTACATAATTGCAGTATGATGAATTTTAATAATCATCTGGAATCTGTATACCAGAGCAACGTTTTAATGCATTACTCAATTTCAAGAGAAAATTTTAACAAGTGCTGTTGAACTTGATTTATTAGCATGTAAATGTAACAATTACAATACAGGAAATTCAACATGTGTGAAAACATGTAATCTAATGTATTAATTTAAGAATTTGCAAATGTCCTTTTATTGCCCAACACATACTAGATCAAATAGTGTGATGAACCTTAATCATGACATCACTTTGTGTTCCATTTAAAAGATACACACATCTTTGCCATTCTCAAAGAATAGTGGCAGAGACAGAGGACGAAGCTCACTCGAGACAATGGACACAGAGGCCCAGAATCACACTACAGACAGATCCTGTGTGCTTGACAGTGTCCTGTGATGATGCTGACCTTCCCAAAAAACTTTTCAAACCTCATCCCATAATGCACAAGTGTTTGAAATCAGAAAATTCTGATGGGGAAGGAAGTAAAATTGACGTAATTATATATTTCTACTGATAGAGAGCATAATAATCATTATTCAGTGTTGGAAAATTTTAGTAAAAAAAATCTAGTGTTTTTACACTTAGGGATTAATTTAATATAAATGGAATTTTTAAGAAATCTACTTCTGCAATTCCTCTCTTGGGGCAGGGGACAGAAATCAGGACAACTAAGCTCTGTGGGCATGTATGAGTAAAATTATATGGCAAAAGGCAGATTTGTCTGGAGTCCTATTTTTTAAATAACGTAAAAACCACCGTGAACTCTATACCAAACTCAAGAGTTGCCATTACAAATCTCAAATTGGCAATGCATGCACAATTTAGAGCCATCAAACAGTAAAATAGCTGTATATTTCAGGAATATAACCTGAAGCTATAGACCACTGTCCTCAAAATGATCTAATTTAATATCAAATGCAACTGCAAATTTCAGTCACTGTAGAAACAGGACAGTATAAGAAGGCAGATGTAAAACAAACTCACGCTATCTTTGTTCTGCTTGCCTCCCTTTCTCTGAGGCAGCAAAAATTTTGCATACACTATAAAACGAGGTTACATTTCTATTATAAACTACATTATGAAGCTTCTCAGAGATCTCTGAAGCTGCAACAGAGTAAAAATTAGCAGTTGCTCAGTAGTAGGGAGAGAGATAAAAACTGAGTTACAAAACATATGTAAACCTTTATAGATGTGGGAAAGAGAAGAGGAGCATTTTTACATTTTCATAACTAAGAGATAGTAAAAAACAAACTGGAAAAGTACCTGGTTATGAAGTTTGTAAGAACAGAAACTGGCAGGACAATTTTGGTTACTTGTCATTCTGGATGGTGGCTATATGTTGAACATTAGATATGCTCTGTATTAACTCAGACAATATATTTGAATAAGCACAAAAATATTGTATAAATTGAGATAGTCCAATATACAAATGTGAGAAATAAGCATGGAAAGAATATGGCAAATTAAAGATAAAAATGCTTTCAGAAGAATGTTCAGAAAAAATTAATGCTGAAATTTTTTAATGATGGAAAAAAAGATTGCAATATGGACTGAAAGACTGTAACACAAACAGTATAGCAGGGCACTTTTGAACAGGGCAACATCAGTTAAAAGATAACTTTTCAAAGTGACCTGTATGCCAGCCAATAAACCAATTTTTAAAGAAATCTGTATATCTTGAAATCTAGTTTAAAATTTGGTTAGAGAGAAATAATCCTAGAGTTGCTAAGATGCAGATAATTCCTTTCTAGAGGATTTCCAATCAACTCCCTATTGCTACCAGGTCCAAAACAGCCACAAGTTCAGAACCATGTAGTTCTCACCGAGGATCAGGCTGACTCAGACAGTTCTATGATTTCTGTGCTGCCCAGAAGCAAAGCTGTCAAACCCTGCCTGACCTACTTTAGCTGCATAGTGAGTATCAGCACAGTTCTTCCCATTCCACCTTCTTTTCTATATAGAAACCCTATAGATGTTCCTCAAAAGGTCCCACACAACCACTGTTTCGATTCCAACTCTCAATTCCAATAGTTGGTACCTCTCGTGTTTTGTGTGTGGTATCACAGAAACAGATTGGTTCAGTGTTGCATCCAAGCCAACTGTCGTGGATCAAAAGTACAATACAGGAAAGTGCAGGTTGGCTGCAGAAGTCAATTAAAGATCCTATTTTTTTAGCACTAGGCATGCTATTAAACATCTTGTAAAAAATATAAAATTGTATATGTAACAGGTTAACTTACAGATTTAATCAGTAGTATTCATCATTATGCAAGTAAAGATGAAGTGCAGCTCATTTTCCCAATGTGGGAGGGAAATATTGCAAAACATTTCATACATTTAAATTGGGAGTGGCCTTCATTTATTTGGAATACACAGCATTCCTTGGGGTGCAGGGGGCATCCATCTACTTCTAAATTAAAAAAAAATACCTTTCCTCCCATATTTGATTCATACCCCTATTTTTTTATCTTTCCAATTAATTGTCTCCTGGAGATCAAACACCTCTTTCGTTATGAAGTCTATATTCTCCTGCATACGTTGATTCTCCTGTAGTAAATAGGATGAGGGAAGAATAAAAGAGGAAAGAGAAGTAAGGAAATGGGGAAAAAAACAACCATTCAAATAGATAAAGGAAATTAAGTAATAAAAGTCAACCAAAGAGTTTATGGGCATGAAGTTACAGAAACAGCATGCAGGTTAATGTAATATATTTCTTAGGAATTCACACAAGAGAACTGTAATTTATTTTATTCAATCAACATTGATGAGAGAATTTAATACAGGTACAGCTACTTTTCTTTAGTAACTATTCACACTGCATTCTGTGGATAACAACCTTTCTACAGAAATATGATTACCCTGTAGTAATTTCCAGATACGTTAAAGTCCTCTCTGGAAGTGAATGTTAATGTTAACAAGTGATTTTATTAATGTTTTACAAAATAAAAAAATTGTCTTGAAAGTATAAAGAAGAGAGTTGGGATCAACCATCTAAGAAGTGAAAGACAGCTGCTTTCTAATACTATAAGAATACATATCAAGCATAGTTCAATTTTTTAGCTGACTATCAGTGCATTTTGCTGCTTGCCCTGCAAACATAACTAAAATTCTTAGGTATGAAGATGTCCTAAGGATTTTTAGAGCCAGAGACAATTTTTGTCCCTCTTTATGAGTGAACTTGATTTTACATCTGGGAATGGAAGGCAGTGCCTTCCTGCAAAAAGCTCCGTGGCTTCAGCTAGATTTTCTGTTAGTGTTAATAGATGGAGAAATTACTCAAATCAGTGGTAAATATGGGACAAATCTTTGAAAGGACTGGATGTATTTATGAATATTCAACACATGCTACATTCTACCAAAGCAAATAAGCCAGATAAATCTACTTCATATTCTTGATTAGCAGACTTATAGAAACCACCAAAACACAACAAAACTCCAAATAAGAACCTATAAAGTTATTTTTTAATTCTTGGTGAAGTCACAGAGCAAGCAACAGAGCTACAACCAGAATTTTCCACGTTTTTTTTGCTTGTCAGCATTTATGTGACTCAAAATGCTGATAATTAGGCTAAACATATTCCTTTTTTTCTGCTAGTAAGTTATATCAACTCCAGTTCATGAAACATACTACTTCCAAATAGAAGTCTTTTGCAGTTACTGTACTACTACCTGGAGAGCACAAGAACATAAGTGAGGAAATAAAAGGATCACTGAAATATTACACAATTACTTAAAATCAGATAGTGAAAACTTTGGCCCACATCCTTAAAGATCATCAATTTTTATTGAAAACAAAAGGCAGCTGGAAGGAAAATGTTATATTAACTGAACTACAATTTTCAATGTTGTACTGGGAAATGGACACCCACGTACTGTTGATAATATATGTATATTTTTTTTGTGGACTATTTTAAAATAAGGCCTGATAATTGTTCTGGGATTTTAGGGCACATGGATTTGTTCCCAGAAGGGTGAAAGGGAAAAAGAACATGGTAAGAGAGGAAAAAGAACAAACTGCACACCCAGCAACATGGTTATGACCCAATAACATGTTGATCAGTGTTGCAATATTTGCTCGATTGGTAAGCAAACAAGCATTCGCTACTGTAAACTTCAGTGGTTGATGTTCACCAAAATCTGAAATAGCTGAAATGGAAACTTTTTGGAAAGGCAAAGAGCAGTATCAGAACTTTTAACCACGGGAAAAGATTTTGGCCATACAAACATTAGTTCTGTCCTCACAACAAAGATACAAGGAACATTCATGAGAGAACCACAATTCTCCCCAAAATTAAGGAATTTACAGGATGTAACACATTTGAAAACCTTGCAGAGGCATTTTCAACTTTATAAATTTAGAGAGATCATCAATAGCTTAAATTCTACCCACTAAGTCAAGATGAATTCATTCTTAAAAATACAAGATAATGTTTTAATCTCATTCTGTATATGATAGCTGTCACAATTCAAATCTTACACCATATTTAGTTACACAAGTTCTACCATACATTATCTCATATGAACATACCTCTATCAATTCATCTCTCTGTCGAAGGCCCTCTTTAAGTTCATCCAGTTTATGCTGCAGAATATTGCAGGTGTGTTTCTGTCTTTCCAATTCCTATGTTAAATAAATCAATCAAGTATTCCTTTTGAGTTATGCAAGAAATTACTGCCACAACTTGAGAAATTCTACTTACCAAGGAATTATAATAATCACTAAATCAGTGTTTTAGGTAAATTCTCCAGATACTTAGTACACAGATGTTATTTAATAAAATGTAGAGTAAAGAGAAAAGATGCCATAAAGTCTTAAGCACAGTGTTAGCAAGAAAAACTAATCCGAAAGTTTTCAACTGTTCTTACTAAGTAGTCCAGATTTCTATAATTTATAATTAGAAAAAAAATACCTTAGACTTCTCTTCATTCTCTCTAGAGAACTCTGCTATCTGTTCTTCCTTCTCCTCAATAACATCCTTTAAAGTATCCACTTGGTAAATCAAGTTGTTTTTCTCATTGTCTAGCTGTGCATTGGAAACCATAGCTTTCTTGTACTTCTCTTCAACTTCAGCTAGTGAATCCTATACATAGCAGAAAGCTTTACATTAGTCTAATTTTTGATGCATTCTTATAATGTTAAAATGCCACCATAATGTTGAAGAATGTTAGACAGTAAAATTATGCAACCATTTTTGTTTCTGAATTGTATTAATTGAGAAACACTCTCTTTAGAGATACCAAGTCACAGTTCAATTGTCATTATTCAAGTTAGGTTATACATAGCAATGAAAATTTATCATTGCAAAAGCATGAAAAACACAAGATAATATTCCACCTGCATTTTTGACACTGCCACCTTCACAACTTAATTCATAGGGATACAGTGGTAATATCACAGCTTTATTGTATTTTCAATGCATGCACGAGAAAACACTTCAGAATGAGGTGACAAATCTGACACAACTCAGACAGTTAAATCGCTGAAAGAGATCACAGAAATACCTCTAAGAGTAGCTTTAACTTAATGCTCCTTATATAAAAAGCACTCTATTACCTTAGATTTAAAGTTTTACAATAGTCACATTATTTCAGCAATACGGATTCTCTGTTTAAGGAGATATTTTGTCTCTGAATTTTTTACTAAGATTAAAAAAAAATCATGTAAAGATTCATTGATTCTTCTACCCGAAGGTGCATGTCTTGCTGTATACCCTCTCACACAATTCTTTCCCATTTAACATTTTATCCTATTTTTAATTATTGTTTTTTTGTCAGCGCTATAACAAATGTCAACCATTTAAATACTTAGAAAAAACATCACTCCAGGTACTTTTAAAGATGCAATTATTTCAATAAGCATTATGTGAGGTTTGAGACTAGACGATCTTTTAAGGACCATTCCAACCCTTTACCATCCTACAATTCTATGATTTTAAAAATATAAAAAATTGGTTTTCACAAAGTCCTAACTTTAGAATTGAAAAAGAATTATTAAGTCAGTCTCTTCACAAAGTAGATCTGTGTCGTACTACAAATCTCCTAGTATTTAATGTAATCTGTTCCTTGACGGCATAAGTAAGATAATCTCCACTTTTAATTGTTTGTATTATGACAAGAGGACTCAGTCTCAAGCTCCATTAGGGGAGGTTTAGACTTGATATTAGGAAGAAATTCTTCACACAAAGGGTGATCCGCCATTGGAATGGGCTGCCCAAGGAGGTGGTGGAGTTGCTGACCCTGGAGGTGTTCAAGATTAGGCTGGATGAGGTGGTTGGTGCCATGGTTTAGATGATGGGTTGCTGTTAGATTATAGGTTGGACTTGATGATCTCTAAGGTTTCTTCCAACCTTGTTGATACTGTGATGCTATGTAATGACAGTAGAAGTACTAGCACAGGAAGGGCATGAAGCTTGGGTTTTCCCAAAACCAGAACATTAGGACTGAGATATTAAGGGAGAATGTGGTAACAATCAAAGTTTCTTAATAAAACACTGAAGAGTGCTATCTGTTATACAGTAAAATTATGCAACAATTTTTATTTTGGAATTATATTTATGTCACCAAGTCGCAGTTCAATATTCCACTACAAGAAAGCAAAAAAGCCCCTTATCCTCAAGCCCTATTCAATGTTGTAAATCTCCATTTTGAGAGAGCTGTCCCTCTATAATTTTATCACAATCGCATGTATTTATACCTTTCTATTCCATTCATTGAATTCCAGATTTTTTTGCTGGAGAAATACTTCAGAAACCCCACAAAAAATAAGATATATCCTGATATAGAAAAAAACAACATAAGTTGTGAAGAGAAAGGGGAAAAAAATTAAAAAATAAAGAATATATGTAAGTGCATTCAAGTAATCCTTAAGATGAATGCCAGGGAAAACGATTTTTTGTGATGCTGTTAAGTATGACAGATTTTGTAAATATTGGCAAAACAAAATGCTAGAGGCAGCAAACCTTTCAAAGACTTCCAAAGAATAATCCGGTTTAGAGAAAGAAGAGAAAAAATCTAGGATTACAATGGATACTACAGTAATCTTGTGTGGAGATATGAAATTCAACAAAAAAACACAACTAGGAAAAAAAATCCAATTGGATTGTTTCTGTGAGTGTGGTAATTGTGGCCATGTAGTAGTTTAGATTGGCAAAGATCTCCGAATGCCATCTGGTCCACTCTCCTAATTAAACAGGGTCAACTAAGATCATGCTGCTCACAACTCATCTTCAGTTCATTTTAAGTATCTTCAGGGATCTAGACCACAGAACCTTGCTGGATGACCTGTACCAATTTTGCCTTAAGTCTTTTTCTTCAGCTCTAATTGGAATTTCTGCTCTTGCAACACAACTTTTGTCTGTTGCATATTTCCCTTAGAAAAGAGTCTGCCCTGTATTCTCTACAGCCTCCTATCAGATACACAGAAAGGATACACTGGCAGTGATACTGCCAACCAACCCTCCAAGACTTACCAAAGCCCGTTGTCTCAGCCTCTTACAATGCCACATGCTCCAGGATTCCAGTTTTAATGCGAAAACTAGATTGGGCTTAAAATACTGGATTAAAATGTCATTAATCAAAAAATTAATGAGGGAAAAGGGGTAGAATTTGCAGTTATGGAAGAGAAATGAATTCACTTAGAGACTAAAAAGTGAAAACTACTTCTGAGAGACTAAGTTATGCCTAAGAGTCTCTGACAGGTTAAAAGGATGGAACATTGTAAAGACTTCTTTGGAACTATTTCTTGTTTTCAAGTTAAGTATTACACATGTTGCCCGTGGTTCAAGAATTCCATGTAGTTTGAGAATTTTTCCAATTTGATGAAAAAGACTTGCAATAATTTTTGAAACTCTTGAAAGAGGCTGTAGGATCACTGAGGATGAAGCAGGAGGAACAGACTGGAATGAAAATGGATAAGACTCTGCATATAATCTAAATCTATGAAGAAATAACACCCACAATTCTATAAGTAAAGTCAAAGGACTATAAAAATTAGCCTGCTTGGCTAGAACAAGATGATTCAATGCAACAGACATCAAGACAGTGTCCTGATAACAGAATAAAAGAAAAATTTTGACGAAAGAAAAAGGATTCCTTTCTAGATGATGCAGAGAAATACAGAAAGGATTGACAAAACTGAATCAAACTGAGACATGAAAAGATCTGAAGACTTAAGTAAATCAGAACTATACATATCGGAGTTTATTCTGTTGACATTCAGCATATTTGTAGCTGGGTAAAGCCCACACTTTTAGCAGCATGAGGGATGGGCAACCAGAGAGATCAAATGGTAGTGTGTTATCCTACATAAATCCCTGTTACTTAAGCACTGAAAAAAAGCCACTTAAAATTAGTGTAAATGGAGGTATTCTAGACCTCTTCTAAAATATACAAAACAGATAAGGCACAAATTGAGGAAAAGACAATACCTTCCTAATTAAAAAGAAGGGTTTCCGAGAAAATCTTGATGCAATGTAAATTAACTTAGGAACATATGATGCAGTATCAGCCATAGCATAAAATGCAATTAAATTCTGAAAGCCAAGCATAGATGAAGATCTTACTGTCTACTGCACACTGTGACTGTGCCCTTTGGTAACTGTAATGGATTACAACGGACAAAATAATAATACATTAGCAATGATTCAGAACAGTAGTCATGAGATACTGGCAAACATGCAAAAGCGTGAGAGTTAGATCCACTCCGAAAATGTGAAACAATCTCACGTTACATTCAATCATAGCTATGTCTAATAATCTTGTAACCTGCTGTGCTTTGAAGTCCTTTTCATATTCATATGGTAATATAATTAAAACGAAACATACTTCGTCTGAGCATACGGCTATCAGATTCAAAGTTACTTATCCTCTAAAGAGGTAATAATTTTTGCTTCACTAACCAGATCAAATTACATATTTTCTCTTTACTATACCATCTAATACAGTTTAATAAAAGAAATTCAATGAAGCTGTTAAATATATCACTGTTACATGCTCTAGTACAAGAAGCATTCATTAAATTCATTCTCTATATGGATATAAAACAAATATGGAAAGATCTTTTTACTTTTACATGAAACTATTCACAATTAGGTAACAGGAAAGGGAACAGAAGAAATATCCTGAAAAAGATTTTTAAGGCACATCATTTGCTGTATTCAGTTCCCTTCAACACAAAGCAGGTGAAAATAATGGTACTTTAAATTAACTGCACTGTTAACTGTGTGAAAACTTACAAAACATACACACTGGTATAAACAAGTCAAAATACAGGCAAATCTCATGTGCAGGACTTACACCTAGTGCAGGTAGCTTTGTGTGTGGCTGCAGTGCAAGCTGCAGATTGTGCCCTGAGTGAGGGGAAATGGTTGGAACTCCCAGCAACAGGTGCAGCCAGGTGACCAGCCACTCTGACACACAGCAGGAGCCAATGACTCAGCAGGAAGACCACAGACTATCACATCTACACACTGAGGATATAAAAGTGTGGATTGCTTGGTTGGGGTCCCTCCTTGGAGGCACCAATATCAGTCTTGAGCTATTTTTGTGTTGCTGCACCATGATAAAACTACTTAAAGAACCAGACATCTGAGACTGTGCTATGGGAAATCTGGAGCCAACTGTGTAACGAAACCCTGTCTGACAGTGAGAGTGGTTGCAGGGGAGAGTCAAGCAGTGCACTCATCAAGTCACTGCAGCCACTCACTGCAAAGGGGCTTTGGTCCCAGCAGTGAAAGTCTTGCGGGATGGGCAGTGTAACTGCCAGAGTAGCTCCTGGATGGTCACACAGGAAACTTTCCTTAACACTCGTTAACCTGATGCTGAAAAAAACCTCCTATGATTTAGACAAGGATAATGGCAATGTAAACCATAAGCATAAAAAAAAAAGACTTAATTCTTAATGGCAAATGGTTAAAACAAAATTAATCTTCTCCTGCAATCAATATACTTGCCCAAATTAACTTCAGCACATCTTTCAAAATTATTACTTTGGTTTCGCTTTGTAAGATGTAGTATTTTCTGAAATTTGGAATACTAATTCCTAAGTGCTTTGCTGTAACTTTCTCTCATTTCTTTGTTCCCCATTCAATACCTAGTAATTTATTTTAATACCTAGTAATCTATTTATTTGCTAACAAAACTCTAAAAATATAAATTGCGGCTCTCCCAGTCTCACCAGAAAATAATCAAAAATATATAAAAATACAAAAGTTTAATACTCAACATTAATCAAATCATGAACACATACTATCTCATGTACATTTTAAGTTGATGCTCTGCATGCCTTAGAAGTTAGACACATACTTTAAAGACATTTAAAAATTTGTTAGTAAAGATGTTACATGTTAGCGAAACCAGTGATAACTCCATTACCCAAAACCACCAATACAGAATGCATGCTTTGGAGGAGCCCTGATACCTTTAGTTCTTTAAGTCCCTGCATGTATCTCCCTTCTACATCGTGTAACTGGTCCTTAAGGTCATAGATATCCTGCAGGACATAGGAATGAACCATTGCATAAGAAGTATGGGGAAATAATTCCTAGTTGAAAAAGCATTAACAGGTTTAATGTGGACTTCTGCCAAATGACAAAGTCTGTGATAATTCCCAGAAATTATAATTAATTCCCAACAACTTCATGGAAACTAAGGTTTTGTTCATATCCCTGAATCCAAGCCATCTCGAATGGGACAGAATTGTTTGAAATCTGACATAAATAAAGTCTTAGTTGAATATAAGCCAAACTGTTAGTGACATAAAGACTTATGAACACAGTAAGTACAATTAACAAGATAAAAAAAAGAAATCCTTCATGATCGAAAATTGCATTGTCATATTTTATTATTACGGAAGTTCTATATTAAAAAACCAATCTTCCTATTTTAAATAGCTCCAAATTCTCTGCAAATACAATTTACCCGTAATTCACTGAGGGAGGCATCAGGATCTACCAAACTGCTTGCATCTCCGCTTCCTCTCCTAGATGAGTTGCCACTCAGAGGACTTGCACTTATTGAATTACGAGATGAGGGCTTAAAACACACAAAAAATATTGTATCAGCAATCATCTGGTCATTTCTAGTATCCTTGACATTACTCTTTATAAATTTCTTACAGTCACAGAATAGCTTTCACTTGTTTTTCTTAACATTAGCTTATAGCAAATATTTTCCTTTAATTATTTTCCAGCACTTGTGTTTCTTGTTGGTGAAATGTTGCTTTCTCTTTGATGACTTAGTTTATCAGAACATTAGTTGTCTGTTCAGAAGACATTCATAAGGTGGCTGTTAGTGCTGAAATACTGTGGAAGTTTACAATATTACTAAAAACTGTAATTTCTGCCATCCAGGATTTGAAAGGAAGCCTTCAGTGAGAATACAGCATAAGGATTTTTATAGCCTTAGCCTCTTAAAATGTAGCCTTTCTTGATAAATATTTCTAACATAAAAAGTAAACTGTATAGGAAATTATTACTTGTTATAAGCAAATTAAAGAATTTTTTTTTCCTCAGGAAATAGAAGAAACTAAACATTAATTCCGGGAGATAAAAATATGTCTAAAACAATCCCTGCTAAAAAATATACAGCATTTATACTTTTTGAAATATTTTAACACTTGCGAATTTGTGGATAAATTCTGACTTGAAATAATTTTTAAATTAAAATGGCTTACCCTTGAAAATATTTCTGAATGTGATTTTTCATTCTTTTCTTCCAGCTGAAAGAGAATAGGGAATGTGATTACCAAACCAGGATGTTTTGTTCAAAGACACTGAGAAATATTTTAAAATGAAAAATGAATAATCCCACATGTTAGCATAAATCAAGACAGGAAAAACGATACTTAGCCTAAAAAAGCAGTTTTTACCTCAATTGCAAAATAAGTGAATGCTTGTAAAGAAAAAGCTGGAAGCTTTTTTTTTTTTTAAGTTTTTAAAAGGTCATTACCAGTACTGAACAACAAAACATATTTAAATTTGAACACAGTGACTACAACACTTGGTGGCGTAACACACACAAAGCTTCATGTAAGTACACTTCAGGCACTCAGTAGCAGCAGTGTGAATGTCCCAGTTAACACAAAACACACTTGTTTTTTCAATCTCTTTGGTGAAACCTGCAATTACATCAGGAAACTGATCCAGGTAAAAGCCTGTAAGTGAACTAATAAATAGCAACCTAAGTAATTTCAATTAATATTTTATGTATTGAAGCCTATGCAAAAGAACTACCACATCCCCTTCTTATTCCGGAAACTCCTATTGCAAAACTATATTGTAGATTTCCACATTTTCTACAATTATATGAAACAAAATAGGCGGAATGTTGCCATTTTTCAAAAACTAGTATTTAGTATGGTATTTCAAATATCTTGGTTCTCTGAGAACACCTGTTTTCTTCCCAGGCCAGGAAGAAGATTTTGAAGTCCATTGTAATCACAGAAGAAACAGATGCTGCTTTGTAAGATCTTTCTTTTTCCTTCTACTGTGGTTTCTATAGAAGCAACATTGGTTTTCCATGACAAATTCACCATCTCCAATGATGTACTGAAACTGCAAATTGCAAATCTTTGTCATTACTGTGATGATAAAATGATGTGAAGAATCCAATTGATCTGAAGTATACATTTAGAATAACCTAAACAAAAATATAAATGTGGAATCTAATAATACATAATGATGATGATAAAAGCAACTAAGAAAGTAGCATAAATACCAGTCTCACACTCCACATTTTCTTTTAGCAGAGCACTATTTTTAGAAAATGAGCTTTATTAAGGAAAAAAACCCTAAAGTTTAAGCTAGAGAAATGATTGGTCTGTTGTGTTTTGAGGATGCACAGATGATAAATAATGTGCATTATTACAACACAAGTTAATAGCACTATAACAGTATTAAGATATCATCTAAATGAAAGTTACTGAAAGAGTGGTTGCAGGAGTACTCCAGCGGTCAGTATCCCATCCAAAGCAGAACTGCTGCCACCAGTTCAGGTCATCAGTGGCTTTATCTAGCTAAGTCTCACTAGCCTTGTTGTAACCCATCAGAGTGCATCACTAACGCAACTGATCAGCTTCTTGCAGTGTCTAGTCTGAACTGATTAACTGTAATGTGAGGCTGCTGGCCCTTGTTGCACTGCTTGGAAGGATTTGGCTCTCACCTAAGCAAGCACTTGTGTAATACTGATCATCACATAGCATTCCCTTAGCTCAACTAAATAAGCACAATGTTTGTAACTCCTCTGCCTACTGCACATATTAACCACTCTTTCAAAAGACATGCCTAAGAATAGAAATTTCACTTTTTCCCACACTATTAAACACAGAAGTTTTGACCGCAAATAACAAGAATTTTTAGAACTTACGAGTATCAAGAAAGAGAAGGCAGCTGGGTTTGGTATAAACAATATTCAGGCTAAGGGATGCACAGAAAACAATCACGATAATTTTCCTGTAATACAATATATTGACTTAGGATCGACTACAGGGGCAAAGCCAACCAGGAGTGCTTCAGTAATGGATGCTAACAAAGTCTCATACTGAATGAATGAACTCTGTGGGCACAATTTTAAGAGTTTTTTGTCACTGAAACAAGTCATAGTATTGTATACTTTAAATATATATTGGAATAATAATCCAAAAGTACATAAAAAACCCTAGCATCATTCATTTCCATAAGAAAAAAACAAGAAATTCTTGAGCTTATCACATACAGAAGAAAATGTGAAGTGTTACACTTGTCACATGCTTCTAGCAACAAGCAACATCTCCTTTAAAGTCAAGTAGTATGCTTCTTAAAAATTCACTTAACATTTTCATACAAAAAACAGCCCAAACACCTCTATAAATCTACTTGCGATTAGGTAACTCTGAGTGCTTTTACAGTATTTACTCTTCAAAAGTATGAAAAAAAAAATCCATGGTTAGTAAGTTTGCTCTATTCACCACAGTGTAACAACAAGCATTACACTCACACTAATTGAGCCTTGGACATCATCTGCATCAGAAACAATGCTTCCCCTGCGGCTGGAACGACTAAAGTAGTCAGCAGCATTTTCACTTTGATCAGAAAAATCAGAGGACTTCAAAAGATAAGGAAAAGGGTGAAAGAGAACTGAAAATGACACCACAGAATGAACAAAAGTTTATTAAAAAAACTAGACAGGAAATCCTAACTTAAACCTCCATTGTTGCAATATATTCTTGCCCTTCTAACAGTTTAAAATTGTAGTAAGTCTTTAAGATTTTTGCTATTTCAAATACGTGTATGTGAATAAAAGGTGTTCCACACGGATGTACTTTAGTCAGCACATGTTTTTAAACACTCTTCACATGTTTATTATTCTTATAGTTTACAATATCTAAAACTAAAAAGAGTGAAGACTTGTTATTCTTCATTTTTCTCAATTAGAGTAATATAAAAAAATGCAATCAGACGTAAAAGTTTAGTACTAATTTAGGGCCAAACGGAAATGCAAAAACTAAGTTTTAAAAAAAGTTGGCAGATCATAAAGACACATTATATAATCAGAAGTCAATAAATAAAAAATCTTTTTTTTCTCCCAAAATATTGCTTTTTTTTCAAATAAACACAAATCCAACAGTGCTAGTGGAATATGAATATGACCTGGGCTTCCTCTTATTCATCATTTTAAGACATCTTACATCAGAAGACAAGCTTACCCCCCAAAGACGTATGTCAGACAGGCACCTAAAAAGCTGAGGAAAAAATGCCAACACTACACATCACTAGTTAAAAAGGACAAAGCATATATAAGCACATTATAGTAATTACAACTGCCATGGGAATTCAAGTGAAATAGTCAACTAAGAAACATCATGCATGTTAAATGCCAAGTAGGTTTATTCTAAGTGTACTGATAACATCCTACTTCAAAAGGCAGAAAGTCACTGTGAACATTTAGTTTTAAAAGTGATTATATGAGATAAAAATCTTTATATGAACAGTTTGACAGTATATTGTCCTTATCCAATTCTCTCTGTTGAAAAAAAATTATTTCTTTGTTCTTGATGTATGTGTAGCCTCACCTTATTCTAATTAAAAGATAGTGAGATGTCTTCTATGCAGTTGTGCATAGAAATTACATATACAAATTATATATAAAACAGTGTGCTGATAAACACCTACTCAGATTATGGGAGTTAAGGATTAGAGAATTTGTATTTGTTGTGACTACTATGCTATGTTCTATTTCTCTGGCAATGAATTTCCAGCTATAACTACATCTACACTTAAAATACCTTTATTTTTTTAAATATAAAAAAGTAGATAAATTTTCAGAGTTGGAAATTTGGCTAAACTTTCTTATTTCACAAATTATAAGGATGCTGAACAGAATTCTCCTATATAATTACATCAAAAGAACAACAACTTGAGCTACAATCTATAACAACACAGTACTCTTCCATTCAACATCCACTTATATTTGCTGCTGAAAAGTCTGCATACCCAATAAACCTTACTATTTCTCCTTCTACACATCTTGCACTTCTAATATCTTCCTCAATGGGTCTAGCAAAACCAGTACATTTTAAGATGGAGTTTCTCACCAGTGTTTTCTACTGTTTCCATCTTCTCTCCTACTTTCTCTTTTGATTTCCAGAGAGTACTAAGCTGACTTCAAATGCATTATCCAGAGCAAAACCAAAATACAAACCACAGAAATAGTAGAAAGCAAACATTAAATTATTCCTAGGATTTTTTACCTCATCTGCTTTTCAGGATTATTTTATTAAACAAATACTGTGAAGTCTATTAAGCATTCAATCATGAATGGTACCTTGGCATTATTGGTGTAACATATACATACTGATATCTGATTTTATATATTTCTATATATCTATAAAATATATACTTCTAAAGAAGGAATTTCAATGTTAAGAAAAACTAAGGAGACAAGTAGTATTTTCAGAGTTCAAGAGACTAAAAATGGATGTTAATCCCTGTTAGGTTCTGGAACTTCATAAAGCAACAGCAAAAATACATTTTTCCTACACCCTCAAAAATTCACTTATATCTGTTGTAGATAAAAACATTAGTTTCTGACAAATCTGGTTTTATTTCTTTAGTATCTACAGCAGTGTTAATATGTCAGAAATTAAAAAAGGACTGAACAGTGCAATTTAGCCTGGACCAGAATACTGATCTCTTTTTTTTCTGCGTAACATGACAAATAAGCAACTGTACCAATGAAACTGAGATATTTGTTCTGTGTCAGAAGCAAAGTCAAACCATTTTAAACAGCTTTGCAGCATGAAAAGTCAACTTTGGAATGACACTTAATACAATAAAGATCCAGAAATTAATTGACCAGTTTTGAATACTGGTCACCATAAAAATGAGGGAGCTACATCTTACTGCATGATGTAACAAAGTTTGCATTAGTCCTCTTCTCAGAAAGAACTTTTCCACATTGAAGTGTATTTCATGTGCTTGTCCCACTTACTACACAGGGTGGTAACCCCAACAATGTATTGTACTTCAGTTACCAGTTGCTTCCAATTATATAGATTACAAACATTTTAAAGATATTTTAAAAAATCAAATTCCTTATTGACTTTACAGTTTACTGTCTTATTGCTAAATCTCTACATCTTGCTAAAAATCACACTCCTGACAAATTTTTTTGATAAGGAACTGAAAAATCAAGTCTGTGTGTTGGTCAGTAAAACAATCCCCAGTGTACATACTCATAACTGTTGATATGTTAGTATCAAAGCATTCAGCAAATCATGCAAAAGGGACGCTCACCACAGTTTATTTACTTTTACTACTAGGAATGTCTATTTCCAAATATAAATCTAAGAATTCCCTTGAATAGTTTAAGTAAGTCAGACCTTAACTTTTTGCATAACTAAAATAAATAATATATTTAAATTGTAAATTGGTTTTAACCGTTCTGAAGCCTTCTGAATTTTTAACTCCCTGGGAAATGAACCTGTGCTGTACCTTTGCAAGTTTTATTTTATGCTCATCCCTGCAGGTTTTCCTGAAGGAGAATGTTTAATGTGCAAGGCTGAAATCTATTTATGCTGTGGATAATAAAATTAATTGTGAGCAATGCAACTGAAAAAAATTTAGTTTCATACTGCTTTACCCTACCTAAGAAGAGATCTCTAGAACAAATTAGAATTAAATGTATATCAGAACTTTATGTAATATCAGTCATTACGGTCTTGTTCTCTCACTGAATCTTCTAATGTTTTCTCCAAAATATGCATGAAGCCAAAAAAAAGGAAATTATCTTTTTGCAATCCAAGTGCAGAACAAGATCTCACTATTTAAAAATATTACATAAGAATATTTGACAATTTTTTACATAGGTTTATCATGTCTCTAAATGGCAGTATAAGTTTGTTTTCAACTATTGTGGCAGCAAAAGGCACAAAGTTGCAGGCATGCACATCACCTTTAAGAACAACTTTTTGTAGGACTATCTTAGCCCTTCTTATGGCACTTCTAGCTACTTTTTATTTTGTAAAGATGCAGATTCAGTTTTCCTGCTATTGCATTTTTGTATTTTTATTAAGTATGGCATCCTATTTAAAAATATTTGAAGTGTATTTACCACAATTTTTAGCAATCTCTTAACAATGACTTTTCCCATTCAAACGCTTAAGTTCTTTAAATACTTTAAAATTATACATGCAGTTGTTATTTAGTATGCTTGGATTAACTAGTTTTATCTAACGCCAGCGTTCTTCAACATCATTGCTACATTCACAAACTTTATGCTTGTCTTTAAAAAGATCAGTAACACAGCAACTACTAAAATGCTTTAAAGAGGCAATTTAACAACATTAACCTCATTAAACAGAATGCCTCCACAAAATGACACACAAAGCTGCAACTTTAAAAATATCAAAAAATGCACATGTAATAATACAGTCAAGCCTCATTGGACATACAATACAAATTTAAGGTAGCCATGCAAAAGGTGCTTACAAACCAGTGTTTAAAGGAGACACCTTTGAAGAGCAGTGTCATTTTATATTTCTGTGTGTCATTCAAACATATAAAGATTACTGAGATACCATTTTACATTGTACTAACCATATAACTCCTAGCTGGTGCCACTGGAACACTGAATAGAGAAGACAACTACAGTGTGAAGAACAGAAAAAGTCAGAAACATTTTTTCTGCCTATATGAATTTTTTTTATCTACTGCTCTGTAGTCACCAAAAGTTCTAAAGATTTAAATAATTTTATATCTATAATAGAGAGGAACCTTAAGAAAAGTGTGGAAAAAACCTCCAAGAAAACTGGTTATCTTTGAAATCAAACTAAAACATTAATTAAAACAATCTAATATTCTTATAAGAAGATTTGTGGAAGAGAATGACAAGAAATTAAGTAGTTTTCAAATGATATGTCAATTTCCTCTAGGTACTTATTTAAAACTGACCAAGTTAGCAGCTGCAGGTACTGAAAGACACTACTCAGCTCATGACAGAGCATTGTATTATCATTTATATTACTGTGGAAAAAAGTAGTACAATCGTGTTAAACATTTAAGACTACTTTTTGTCGTTTTTAAATTATAGGAATTTGAAATAGCAACTGTTGCAGCTGCTAGTTGTTTTCTGTATCATGAAACATCAGTTACTTTAAATTTAAAACCCCACCTATGCAGAAGAGAGAGTAATCTGCATGTCATGCATTACTTATATAAAAGACAACCCTTAAAAGCAAGAAATACAACTGTAACTACTATTAAATGTAAAAATTTGAAATGCCATAGAGGGGAAAAAAAGAAGTTTACATCATATAGCATAAGTAAGTAAACCCAAATATATGTATTTTATATAAATAATTAATATAAGAGGAGACAGATCCGAATATGGTAGGAAGGAACTGGTTTACTATATCCAAGGCTGCTATAATTTCTTTGATCTTAGTAAATTCCACTCTGAGAGGTGAGGAAGGGAAGAAGAGAGAAAACACTGTTGATCATGTAAATAAAAGTTCTATCTTAACATTGCCCAAGTGTTTCCAAACTTAGAACTTGTACAGAATGCTGCAGAGTTTTGCCTATGGTTGACCTGAAATCCATATAATTTTCTTAAGCAAGTAAAGCTTAATTCTGTAAAGCATAAGAACCCCAAAACTACTATGTATTATGTATATGTGCATTATCTATATTTTAATGCCATACACGACCAAAATAATAAATAATTTTGAGATTTTTTTTTCTCAATAAGAAACTCCAGAAGTTTGACAAGTACAACATGAAATTCATGAAAAACGTAATTGATGAGACTTGCTAATAATTAGTAGAATTATTTACTTGATCTTTTTTCAATTAGATACCATCATAAAGCATTTTGGTGGAGAGGACAGAAATCCCTAATTATTTAACAGAGGCTGGATGTTTATATGATCAGCATTGGCCAGTACTCTACCCCTGTTTTTTACACCAAGTGTGCATAGTGAAAGTCTGGCTTATTTCTGTTGGTTTTTTTACACTTTCTACACAAATTGCATATATATGCAAATGTAAGGCAAGAATTTTACATATATGTACAAAAAAGAAAAATCAGACAAACGAAGAGATGGCAAAAAGGAGTGCCTGCAGAATGCAGCACTCGATAACGGGCAACAGGAAGCAGAAATATTCATTACTCATTTATTTAGGAACTGAGGCAACAGGAAAATAGCATCTCAAAAGCACACAGAGAAGTGCTCTAATACCATAATGATAAGTAAATACCAAAATCACTTCAGCCTTGTCGCAACTCAAGTGTCCACTGCTGCTCTGACTGCCACAATTCCTTATGCAACCACTAATTCATCAGCACCAAAACCCTCTGAAAAATTACATCCAAAATATTTAATTTATTGACACTATATACACGTTATAAACTAAACTTTCTAGAACAGTTTCTGCAAGATCCCAATAATCCACGTATTTGAGGCCAGAATCTGATCAATACTAGAGGTTTCTTTTTTCCTAAAAACATTTATGCAAATGTCAGAAAGCTAATAAATTTATCCATAATTGTATCAGTATATAACTCTACACACTCAGTATATTTATAATGAATACTATACTAGAAAACTAACCAATAAATCTTTATGGGAATAAGCAGCTTTCTTCTTTGAACTATGAGATTCACTGTAAACATGACACTAAGAATAAAGTTTAGAAAATTATCACTATGTAACAGCATCTTTAATCTTAAAATATAAAGAGGTCAAATTTAAGGATTTAAGGTTTTTTATCACCTACAACAGAAATACCATAGAAATTCTCACTACATGATTAGAAAAACAAGCCTGTGTTAAAAAGATCTAGTAAGTGAAACTATAACCAACCTTATTCTGATTAACACAGACTTGCCTTAAGCTAGTGCTCACAATTTCACATTTCACAAAAAAATTTAAAATTCATATACAAACTAAAAAAGCTTCATAATATAGACTATTTGAAACACTATTTTGTGTTTGCTCATTTGCAGCTAATTCACATAACACTGCTATTTAACAAATATGGCTTTTTTAAGCTGCTTACATACTTCTTTCAGTGGTACCTGATCCTTGTCTTTTCTTAAAAAGACAAAATCTAATGTGGAATAATACCACTGAGAATGTGATGTACCCTGTTATCTCTTCATAAAAATATTAAAGAGTTTTTTAAGTAAAAGTATATAAACTACCTGCTTTTTTCCCAGGATTAACATAACTTTCTATTAGATTAAGTAAAGTTTCTGTATGGAAATGGAGAATGCAAATAGATGCACATATACTATTTTTTTTTTAAAGAAGGTCCTCCAAGTCTAATTTGTATATCACTTCACTACAAAGTTTAGAAATAACATATAAATACTAAAAAGTGCTTACTGTAAGACAGTTGTCTTTTCTTCTTGAAAAAGTTTATACATGCATTCCACAGAAAGTGTTAGAATCATGAAACTATTCTAGGCCTGAAAGTGTGATAGCACAAATTTCTATACTTTTTAAAATCAATAATTCAAAGTTGCAGGTTAGTGTCATTACATCTTAAAGCAAAGCACAAAAGCATTCTTCACTCAAAGGCATGCAAAGTGTTAACATACAGGGACCAAGTATCCTGCAGGTCTATCTATAGCACTGTCATACTAAAGAAAATTAAAATCAAAATCATAATGTTAAAAAAAATTATCCTTTTTTTCTCAAAGAATGAAAAAAGACCTTAAGACATTGTAAGAAAACATATCCTACTGAGTATGAAAATTTATACGTGAAGAAGTGCCATTTATCCAACCTAAAGTGCATTCTCAGGCTGCAACACTTAAAAACTATTTTTTTTCCCCCAATAGCACCCCCATTTATGAAGAGTGAGATAAATTTGGACAGCAGTATGTTATGTGAAACATTTGTGATTTTGGTAACAGAATTTTAACTAATTAAATATATTTCATTATTTAAATTAAAAAAATATTTTAAACCATTTAAGTCTCATGTGGTAGATTATATAAAATTGAGACAGCATTTGTAAATTTATTCGACAACAGGCACATCTCCACACAGGCAAAGCAGTCTGGAGGATCTTGTCACGCCTTGTCAAGCTTGATCACAGCCACCTTGTCAACTCATCATGATGCAATGACTCTCCAGAGAACCTGACTGAGGGAGGTCACTGTCCACAGGGTACAGGGCACGAAAGACATAACAGAATGCAGGGGAAGTAGCATCTTTGGTTCAGGGAGGAATCAGAGAGGAAAGGGAGTGATAAAGGTGTTTTCAAGAAGAAGTGTGTGGAAAAAAAGGAACAGCGCAATGAAAGGGCCTCCTGTGTGTAAAGGGAATGGCGGTCTATCAGATTTGGCAACTCTTACCAATACTAATAAAAACAGCTTTGTAATAATAGCTTAGCAGTGTCCCATGTTTCTTGTTATGCAATAACAGCAAAATTTCTTTTTAACATAGAAATCCAAAATTTTTAGAAAAAGCTTGTTTTGTTCCAGTTCGTTTAAAATTTCACAGCTATTTTGACTGTAGGTAAAGCACAATACAAAATGAAACTTAGTATCATCCTAGGCCTCGTTAAAACAAAATGGAAAAAAGAAACTGAGGGTAGTTTGAGAACATTATATGATATACTAATAGCATGATGTTACTTTCCTCATTGTAATTTTCAACATGGGGACTACTGAGAGGATTGCAAGAAAAACAATTTACTATCTATTGATATGTCTGCAAATTTCTTCTAGATACCAAATTAACACCAAAAATTCCTGGGGTTTGTGTTTCATATTTGTTTATAAGCTATTAAAGGCCAGATTTAGTTAATATTATTTCATATTGTGGTCATATTACCTGAACGGTTCCAATGTATGCAGTATTAATAGTATATTAAACAACATTTTAACATTATAGATGTCATTTACAGACTATGGTAACTTCTTGTACCTGTGTTAAGTGATTTACCATATAAGACTCATAGAACACTGCAGCAGTTTTAACTAACTTAACTACTTATTTTTTAAAACCCAGTTTTTATCTTTAATTATCACCTACCAACAAATAACCTTGCTGTCAGAGAATGAAGACAGATCACACAGATAATCATTATCATCCTGATACTTAACTTATAACTATTAACAGCTTAACAGTCTATAACAAAAGTATAAGTTGTCTAAATTAGGAATACCACAAAATACACAGAAATAGCCATTACTGAAAAAGTAAAATTCCTGTATTTCAGCCTTGACTGTGGTACTAAAATCACAATGTAATGTTTCCTGTAATAACTTTTAGCAACACCTTTGTACCTATCCAGGTTGATGCACAACCTTTGTCACTTTATTTTACTTTTCCTTTGGGGACATTAGGAGAGAGACTGAAGCAATTAATTCTCCTCATACTTGTAAGTGTCCTGTTTTGAAGGTAACTTCACCTAGCACTTTCTTTGAGACCTCAAATTTGCTGTCACAAAGTGCTTGATTAAAACAATAGCTGCAGCAGTCCCATTAATACCATTTTCTATAAGCACACCTTCACCAAACTACTGCTTTAGTAAGTTGACACAGAAAACATTAAAATTTCAACACATTACATTATGAATAAAAAGCACGCTCATTCCAGGTTACACACAAGATCTCTCCTTTCGGAAGTACTTGCTCTGCTCCTGTGAGATGCACTGACATCCAAAGAACTCTTGAAAATGAAATTATAAGAATATATCAATATATGAAATAAACTTAAAAATTTAATTGTTTAATTCTTTATGACAGAAAATAACCAAGGCAGTCAAAGAAATTCTAGATAAGCACCCCCAAAATGAGCTCTGTTACTTGCCCAGTTCAAACCCTCTCGTTTAGACAACAATTACTTAATTTCCATTTTAGCATATTTGGTATGTCAAACATAACAGAAGTAGATCTGAGCAAACCTGTACTAGCTCACAAATTTAGTGCATAGCATATTTTACAAGCTTTTTTCTATAAACCATTTATTGTTCAAAAAGTAGTCAACACTACCTGATTTAAATTATTTATTAGGTAAAAATACATGTGTGACAAATTGCAGAAACACATAACAACAGTACTTGTATGAAATTACACAAAATTCAGTTAATCAAAGACTACATTTAATTGCTGAGACATTGTAGTATCTAACTATCACTATTTTTAAAGTCACATGGAGGAACAGCTCATTCCGTCTTCCAAAATACACAAATCCAACACTTTTATTTCAGTAATTTGTCCCTTTCGTGGCCTATGCATCTCAATCAATGACACACTTTTTTCTAGGCAGATCTACTAAGACCAGGAAATGGTTTGCAATTCTTCATCACTGTATATGACCTAAATATGATATAAAAAAGGCTATACAATGCAATAAATATTTCTGCTAGCACTCTTTTGAATACCTTGCATCATTAAGTTTTTGCCTTTAATGAATAATATATTCCCACCTTCTCAAAGAAATTAAACCTTGTATCATGCCAAACTCTTCTTCAAATTGTATCTTAACCCTACCTTTTCTTCCACAAATATTACAGAAACACAGTAATACTCAAAGTGCAAGAAAAGACTAAAAGATAAAAACATATAAACTACCTTGTTAACATTGATAGAAAAATACCATATGAACTTAAACATTATATGTGATTTGAAATAATGATTTAAACTGTTAACACTTGAAAGACTTAAAGCTTCATCTTCTCTGTAAGAAAATGAAAGCTAAACCAAAACTTTTTGTTTGTTTGTTTGGATAGGTTTTTAAAGGCCATGACCAAAAGAAAAACTATGCAGTTTGAACACAAACCAAATATGAATGTCGACTGGACTGGTGAGAATATTTGGCCCTCTCTGAATCTTCCTGAGAATGAAAAAATGCAGTTATTTCATAGGGAATTAAAAAGAAATGACATAGTACTAGGAAGCAAAAGCAAGCAACATGCTGTTAGCACTTTTAACACTATGTGTCATTTTGAATAATCATGGTGGCAAGTGAACTCATTCAACCCTGAAGAACTGATTTTACCTGATTTGGGTAAGAATGTCAATATACTTCATTAAAAGATGTAAATAACGCAGGTTAATATAATCAATTATTAGTATTCAGTAGTCAATCCTTCTTATCATTAGTATATTAATGCAGAAGAAAGCACAAGACTTTTTAAGAAATGAAATTAAAAATAAACTTCACAAAACTACATTAGTAAAAAATGTACTATATAATTACTACATTCAGATTGAGAAAATTTTACAAAGTTATTTTAGCCCTAATAGGCATGATTATTCTCATTTTCTTCATACATATTTCATATTTTCTTCTCTATTAGAGGAGCAGACCTTCTTAAGCAAATTGATCAATTATAATTTGTACAAATAGCCCTGCTCTACAGGGACAAGAAAACCATAAACCCCATCCATAAAATCTGAGAGAGGATAACTAGCTAAGGCACCTTAATACCTTTTTCTGTTGAAAGTTGAGAGAGTGCTCATTCTGGCTCACACAAAGAAATATAAGAGAAAAAGCAGGACAAAACTACAACTAATTTAAAATTAACACATTAAAATGTTTCACATGCAGTAAGCATCTCAAATTGTTAAAATATGTAAACACGTTAAGAACATACTTAATTCTAAAACTATCCCATTTGAAGGCTATATTAGGGCTCTAAAAATAGAAATCCTTCCTTAAATTTCTTACTTCCTAGAGTTTTCAATATATGAAATGATACTAAGTATTGTAAGCCAGTTATTTTTAGAGTCAAAAGCTTCACCTCCAGATCAAGGATAGCTAAAAACTAAAGCTGGCTTTCACACTGTTTATGGTCACGTATCTTCTACATTGTCACTGGATACATTAACTTGTTTAATATTATTTTATGACTATACAATACGCCTAAAAATTCTGCAAGAATATTTTCGAGCGGAGAGAGGAGGTTCATTTAATTACATTTTAGTCTTCCTCTTTATAATGACTCTTTTGAGGTTTAAAATTAATATTTATGCCATTTAACTTTCAACACAATACAATCAGATCATTGCCAATTGTAAATATACCTTGTGTCCCTGATCTAAATGAACAAGTATCTGTTAGTAACATCTGCAGTTGGCAAGTAGACAGCTTGCTGTTTATCTAAGATTCCCCTTAGTCATTGGGTAACAAGTCTCTTCCTGACATTCAAACAGAAAACAGAAAGCCAGTTTTAAGTGTTCAGCATATTCAGGTCAAAGGCTAAAGTACTACAGCACATACTGCAAACAGACAGCTGCTGCTGGTATCTATCAAGCTTTATTTCTAACAATTTAAGATTGAATTATGCGCAGTATCTGATACAGAGGTTAGGTCTCCCAATCCATGAAAGGAGTGCATTGTTCAGAAATCTCCTGTAGCAGATGTGCATCTTAGGACCGCAAAAAGGTGGCATTCAGTTCACTGGCATTAATTTTGACACGAGATTGCAATCTGTATTCCATTATTTTGGAAACCTTTGTTCTCAAGCAAAAAAACCCTAACCCTAACCTCGACAAACCAGATTTAACAAGGGCAAGTGCCAGATTCTGCACCTGGGATGAGGCAAATCTGGTTGTGTGTATAGACTGGGGAATGAGAGGCTGGAGAGCAGCTCTGTAGAAAGGGTCCTGGGGGTGCTGGTCCATGGCAAGTTGAATATGAGACAGCAGTGCCTGACAGCCAGGAGGGCCAACTGTGTCCTGGGGGGCATCAGACAAAGCATCACTAGGGAGGGGATTGTCCCGCTCTGCTCTGCACTGGTGTGGCCTCACCTTGAATACTGGGTGCAGTTTGCGGCACCACAATATAAGAAAGATATTAAGCTATTAGTGCCAAAAGGTGGTGAAGGGGAAGCCGTATGAGAAGTGGCTGAGATCATTTGTTCTGTTCAGCTTGGAGAAGAGGAGACTGAGGGGACACAGTCTGCAACTGCAGTGACAACTTCCTCATGAGGGCAACAGGAGGGGCAGGCACTGATCTCTGTGGTGATCAGCAACAGAATCTGAAGGATCAGTTGAGTCAGGGCAGGTTTAGGTTAGGTATGAAGAAAAGTTTTTCACCCAGAGGGTGGTTGGGTGCTGCAAGAGGCTCCCCAGGGAAGTGGTCACAGCATCAAGCCTGTTGGAGTTCAAGAAGTGTTTCAAAAATGCTCTCAGGCACATGGTGTGATTCTTGAGGTGTCCTGCTTAGGAATTGGACTTGATGATCCTATGGGTACCTTCCAACTCAGCATATTCTATGATTCTACAATAAATTAGAATAAATTGAGCAGCAGCTTTCTCAGATTGTAACTCAACTATCTTTACTCCTTCCCTATTAGTAGAGTTAATCTCAATAAGCAGCCAAGTATTTCATCATTATTAACAAAAAACAAGGGTGTTTTTAATCTTCTATAATTAATTTTTAAGTCATAAAAGCAACTTAATCATCTGTAAAGACACAAGCATTAACCATGTTACTCAAAACGAGGACATAGATGTAAGACCATGAAGAAAAAAAAAAGGTAAACCCCAAACCCAGGAAACTTAACAACAACAATTATTATTATTGCTAAGATGTTTAGCTAATTGAAACTGATCTCATTTAATGTTATATAGATTAATGATTTTAAGCCAGCACATGGTGGAAACACAAAACATTTCATTTTAAGAAAACCATCTCATTCCACAGTTTGTCTTTTGCTGCTATAAAGTGCATATCCACATCCATGTATCATTTTTAAGTAATTGCTTTCAGTAATATGGCACTTTGAAATAACACACAGCAAACCATTAGTTAATTACTTCCTTCAAATCCTATATTAATTCTATGAGTGGCAAAAACATGCACGACTTGTGATTTTAGCCTACCATCCATTTCTGGATATGAGCCCATTTTCTATCATATGAATGCTGAGAAAACTACAGGATATAAAAAGAAAAACAATTTACAATATAAATTGTTCACTACACGAGACTGGATGCTTAAACTGAAAATTCAGAAAAATCTAAGTTAATGCCATATATACAGCAGTTTGAAAATTGAAACTATGGCATAGTAAGAACCACATAAAATTAAGGCAAAAAATGTTTTGCAAATTGTACTTATTATTACCACAGAGAAAAAACCCCAAACCACAACAACTAAATATCAGCATTCTGTGGATTTGAATGCAATAATGAAAAATACTAAATTCTCAATCTCTTGCATGCAATGTCAAAACTCAAATTAAATGCAATAACCATGAAATAACCAGACTGCTAAAAAACTAGTTTCTAGTTTTTAGCTCAAGAAATGCAAACTTTTTTTAGGAGAAATGTGTGCAGCAACACACAATTGTATGTGTAAATACAATTTTATTAATTTTAAATGAACAAATAAAGATTCTGATGATATCTGCAAATACTACCAGTATAGTCCCATTCTAATGCTGAAAATACTAGCACACAGCTGAATTACAGTAAAAATCTTATGGAAATACAGAAATAAAATATATTAAAGAATTTTAGTAAAGGTTGGCAATAATTCTTGACAAGTCCTACCTCTTTTTGATGTCGCTCCAGCTCTCTCATACGTATATCTCTGGCTTCTGCTCGAGCTGCTCGTTTGGCTGCAAGTCTGGCTTCTGCCTACAAGCAGATTGAAAATAATGGAAGTTAAAACCACATTTTTTTGAATGATGGTTTGAGCACTCAATAATGTCTTCACAATTACACATTAAGATTCTAACATCAGAATACAGAGGTAGTAAATAATTCAGAGTTCAGAACGAAATTTCAGAAAGAATATGTATCCAATTCTTTACAGATATCATTGCTATATTCAAAAGAATTACACATTGATAAAAGAATCAACTGTAATTCAAAAGAATATAGATTTCTTCCTGGATGCTGCTATTCACTCTGTTGCCTTACAGAAGAAAGCCATTAAAGTTGAGAAACAAATTACCACCAACAAACACTTCACAAATTAATTTCAACAGCTGCACTGAAATGAAGTCTTAAATATTTCCTAAGGAAAATAAAGGGACTGTTATGACTGTTAGTTGAGGGTCTGTTCACTGCATGAACCAGGAGGAAGGTTCCTCCTTCTCAGAATTCGAGAAGCAGGATCGAGACGTAGGTATAAGGCTCTGGAATTAGAAAGCCAGACAACTGATGAGGTGGGCAAAGGTCCTTCTGGGGTAGTGGGGCTTCCTCAAACACCACCACCTGTACCCTGAATCAAGACCTCCTCTGTCAAGAGGAAAAGAAGTGTAGTTGTAATAGGAGACTCCCTCCTAAGAGGAGTGAAGGGCCCAGTGTGCAGACCTGACCCTACTCACAGGGAAGTCTGCTGTCACACAGGGCCTCAGGTAAGGGATGTTGCTGGAAAATTCTCCAGTCTAGTATAGCACTCTGATTACTATCCATTATTAGTTGTTCCAACTGGCAGCATCTAAATAACAAAGAGAAGTCAGACGGCAATCAAAAGAGACTTCAGGGCCTTGGGACGATTTGTAGAGGGATGAGAACAGGTAGTGATTTTCTCAATCCTTCAGGTAACAGGGAATAATACAATAATGATGAAAATAGGCAGAGCCATCAGGCCAAAGCATGGCTCCAAGGTTGGTGTAAAGCAGAAAAATACTAGGGTTTTTGACCATGGATGCGACAAAAGATAACATACAGGTACCACCAAAAATGCCAGGAGTGGAAGGACCCAGGAAAATTTATTTCCAAAGGCAAGACTAAAGAACATTAAACCTAACAGTGCCAAAAACATTGGGCCTGGAGAAAGACACGCCCAAAGTTCTTCTCAGAGCTTTTAACATACCCAGTTCCCATGCTGAGTGCGCCTTCCAACATGTCTTCAAGAACTTATCTTTTTCT
Source organism: Serilophus lunatus (assembly GCA_013399895.1). Classification (NCBI taxonomy): domain Eukaryota; kingdom Metazoa; phylum Chordata; class Aves; order Passeriformes; family Eurylaimidae; genus Serilophus; species Serilophus lunatus. The sequence goes on from VXBA01000319.1 coordinate 33,863, forward strand.
CATAGCAGGGAGAGCTTCTCTAGAACGCATCAGGAGAAAACATATAAAGCTCTTCCAGGCAGGGAAGACTTCTAAGCAAAGCAAGCCCTAACGCCTTGTAATAAATCTTGTGGAAAAGGTGGGATAATCTACTCAACAGCTGCTCTATTGATGCCTGATGGAAGGCACCTTTCTCAGAGGGGAAAAAAGTTCTAGTCCAAGAGCTAGTGAGGCTTGTTCACAGAGCTTTAAACTGGCTGGGATGTGAGAAGGGGGAAAAACCGGGCTCACCAGTGATGGGTGACAGGACACTGTATCAAAACTTGAAGAAACAACCACTAATGGGATCCCTCAATCTGCTTCATGAGGTGTTGGCTACAAAATGCGACACCTGAAATGTTTCTACACCCATTCACGCAGCATGAAGAACAAACAAGAGGTGCTTGAAGCTTTGGCCAAGTCCCAGAGATTTGAAACCATTGGCATAAGTGAAACCTGGTGAGATGAATCCTGTAACTGCAGTGCCCTGTTGGGACGGTTATAGGCTCTTCAGGAGGGGCAGGTCGGGCAGAAGAGGCAGAGAGGTGGCACTGTATGTAAAAGAAGGGTTGGAATATATGGAGTCCACAGTTGGCAATGGCTCAGTTGAGAGCCTCTGGGTAAGAATCAAGGGGCAAACAAATAATGTGGATGTCATTGTGGGAGTCTATTACAGACATCTCACCAGGACAATGATGCCAATGAATCATTATTATTTGAGGAACTAAGGGACATTTCCAAGTCAACTGCCTTTGCCCTAATGAGGGATTTCAACTTAACAGAAATTAACTGGGAGCATTATATAGCTGGTAAAACCCAGGCCATAAGATTCCTAAAAAAATTCTGCTTGTCAACAGAGCAGATCTTGTGAGCAAAGTGGAAATTAGTGGCTGTCTTGGCCACAGGGATCATCAGGCAATCAAGTTTAAAATAAAATCTCTGCTGACAGGAGGAAAAGTGCCAGTAAAATGTCAACTCTGGACATCAGGAAAGCAGACTTTAGGCTGCTCAGAGAAAATGTTTTGGCAGATGCTGGGGTCTATCACTGCTGATCCCTTTTTAAACATCATCTTCTAAGGACACAGGAGCAGGAAATTCCCAAACATTGAAAGTCAAGCAGGCGAGGCAGAAGGCTGGCTTGGCAAAGCAGGAATCTTCTCTTGAAAAAAAGGCAAAAAGGAAGTTGTATGCTCAGTAGAAGCAAGGTCATTTAACATGGGAAGAATTCAGAGACACTGTTTGCTGCTGTAGGGAGAAAATTTGTGCAGCCAAAGCTCAGCTGGAGTTGAAGCTGGCCAGAAAGCTGGGGGACAATAAAACGTTTTTCAACTACATTAATGGCAATAGGCAGCATAGAAATATCATTGGCCTGTTACAGGATAGGGCTGGTCATCTCACAAACAGAGACAGAAACAATGCAGAGGTGCTTAATGCTTTCTTTGCCTCTGTCTTCAACATGAATGACAGAGTGCCCTGAGCTGAAGGCCCATGATAATAACTGCGAGAATGATCCTGGAATTGTGCGAGATCTGCTGATGTGGCTGGAACCCTACAAATCTATGAGGCCTGATGAGATTCATCCAAGAATCCTCAAACAGCTGGCTGATGTAATTGCAAAACTCTTTCAATGATTTTTGAACAGTCTTAGGAATCCAAAGAGGTCCCAGCTGACTGGAAGCTGACAAGTGTTGCACCAATTTTTAAGAAAGGTACAGGAAACTACAGGCCGGTCAGCCTCACTCCAGTGCCTGATAAAGTTAGGGACAAGATTATTCTGGCAGGTACTGAAAAACACCTGGAAGACAACAGTCACAGCCAGTACGGCTTCATGAGAGAAAAGTCCTGCCTATCAAACCTGATTTCCTTTTATGACAAGCGAGCCACCTAGTTGATCAAGGGAAGCCAGTTGATGTAATCTTTTTAATTTCAGTAAAGCTTTAGATACTGGATCCTTCCGGACAAAATGTCCAGCACACAGCTGGATAAACACATCATGGGGTGGGTAAGCCATTGGCTCATGGGTCAAGTGCAGAGGGTAATAGTGAATGGGGTGACATCAGACTGTCAACCTGTCATTATTGGGGTTCCACAGGGCTCCATCCTCAGCCCTGTGCTCTTCAACAGCTTCATAAAAAACGTGGACACAGGACTGGAAGGGATGCTAAGCAAGTCTGCAGATGATTCAAAACTGGGAGGGGCTGCTGACTCCCTCAAAGGTAGGGAGGCCCTGCAGAGGGACCTCGACAAACTAGAGAACTGGGCAATCACCAACCATATGAACCTCAACAGGGAAAGTACTGGATTCTGCACCTGGGTTGGGGCAACTCTGGATGTACACTGACTGAGGAATGAGATGCTGGAAAGCAGTGCCACGGAAAGGGACCTAGGGGTGCTGGTCAATGGCAAGCCAAATATAAGTCAGCAGTGCCCTGGCAGCCAGGAGGGACAATTGTGTCCTAGGGGACATCAGGCAAAGCATCACCAACCTGTCAAGGGAGGGGATTGTCTGGCTCTGCTCTGGTGTGGCCTCACCTTGAATATTGTGGCAGTTTTGGACAGCATAATATAAGATATTAAGCTGTTAGAGTGTTCAGGGAGGGCAATGAAGATGGTGAAATGCTTTGAGAAGCCATATGAGGAGTGTCTGAGGTCACTTGGTCTGTTCAGCCTGGATGAGATTGGGAGGAGACCTCACTGCAGCTACAACTCCCTCGTGAGGGGAAGAGGAGGGGCAGGCACTGATCTNCACCTTGAATATTGTGGCAGTTTTGGACAGCATAATATAAGATATTAAGCTGTTAGAGTGTTCAGGGAGGGCAATGAAGATGGTGAAATGCTTTGAGAAGCCATATGAGGAGTGTCTGAGGTCACTTGGTCTGTTCAGCCTGGATGAGATTGGGAGGAGACCTCACTGCAGCTACAACTCCCTCGTGAGGGGAAGAGGAGGGGCAGGCACTGATCTCTTCTCTCTGGTGACCAGTGACAGGACCGAGGGAATGGCCTGAACTTGTGTCAAGGCAGGTTTCAATCGGATATTAGAAAAAGGTTTTTCATCTAGAGGGTGATTGGGCACTGGAACAGGCTCCCCAGGGAAGTAGTCACAGCACCAAGGCTGATAGAGCTCAAGAAGGATTTGGACAAGACTCTTGGGCACATGGTGTGACTCTTGGGAATGATCCTGTGCAGGATCAGGAGTTGGACTCGATGATCCTTGTGGGTCTTTTCCAATTCAGCATATTCTGTGATTCTGTGAACAGCTTTGGATAGAGAACTGAATTCAAAGAACGAAGCAGATTGGACTATAAAAGCAGCACTGAAAAACTCTGGACTACTTTTAATGTTTTGGAGTCAACTAGCAGAAATAGAGGCAGTCATGTTATAATGCTTTTCAACTCAACTAGTATTTGACTTGAAAGGATTACACCAAATATGTGGTTTTAAACCAAGTGCCATATCTGCATTTCTTTGGGTATTAGCCCTGCTCTAAGAAAGAAAAAAAAAAAGCAGCAATCTGTTCACCATTGAATTTTGGAATTCTTCATTTCAAAAAAGGTGCTAAAAAGCTATTACATAAAAAAGGCAGTGTTTCCTTGCACCTGCATACACAGTATTTCATTCCCAAAGAATTTCATTATTCTGGCTGTTTTCAAGCAGTTCAGCAGTACCTTAAAGCAATATTCACTTTGACTAGGTTATTTTATTGTGTATGCTTAGTAAACTTAGAGATAGCAAGATAATGTTCCCCTTCCAGGAAGTGACATGGTCAATTATTAAAAACCACCTACAATCATTTAGAAATTCATCTCTGCTTCTTCAATGTTTTCAATCTTTGTTTTTAAATACATATTCTACCACAATCTTTGAAAAACTTTTATCACACCTTTCAAGCATCACATGTAGTTCTTCAGGGATCCAAGCGGCCTCAGAAGTGACAGGCATCAAGATGCAGCTCCTCTTGGCACCCCGACTACCAGTCCTGGGGGGATGTTTAAGGGAAAGACCCCATCCACCCATCACACTACCGACACCACCTGGAGCAAATGGATCACTTTGATCACACAACGTACATGAATTGGAAATCCAAACCACTCTGGAATTCTGGAAATAATTACAAACTGGCCTGAAGGTGAGAGTTTCAACCTGACAGATGACAATGAGGAAAAGAAAGTGACCCGGGCGGAGGAAGCATCACCTTATAACCAGCTGTCGGCTGATGAGAAGCAACATGCCCTTTTCACTGATGGCTCCTACCGCTTAGTAGGAATCAACTAAAGGTGGAAAGCAGCTGTATGAAGCCCAACACGGAAGGTTGCGGAAGCAACTGACGGAGAAGGTGGTTCAAGCCAGTTTGCTGACCTAAAGCTGTGCAGCTGGCTCTGGATATTGCTGAGAGAGAGAAGTGGCCGAAGTTGTACCTCTACACCAATTCGTGGATGGTGGCCAGTGTGCTGTGGAGATGGCTAGAGCGCTGGAAGAACACCAACTGGCAGTGCAGAGGCAAACCCATCTGGGCAGTTGACATTTGGAAAGACATAGCTGCTAAGGCAGAAAAGCTGACCGTCAGAGTCCGACATGTGGACGCTCATGTACCCAAAAGCCAGGCCAATGAAGAAAACGTCAACAGCCAAGCAGACAGGGCTTCCCACATCAAAGTGTCGCAGGTGGATCTGGACTGGCAGCACAAGGGAGAGCTCTTCCTAGCCAAGTGGGCCCATGATACCTCAGGTCACCAGGGTAGGGATGCCACCTACAGATGGGCACGAGACTGAGGGGTGGATTTGACTATGGACACTACCTCCCAGGTCATCCACAACTGTGAGACCTGTGCCACGATTAAGCAAGCCAAGAGGTTGAAGCCCCTGTGGTATGGTGGGAGGTGGTCAAAGTATAAGTATGGAGAAGCCTGGCAGGTGGACTACAGCACCCTGCTCCGGACCTGTGCTTACCATAGTAGAGGCCACAATTGGCTGGTTGGAGACGTACCCTGTCCCATATGCCACTGCTCAAAATACCATCCTGGGCCTTCAGAAACAGGTTGTGTGGCGACATGGTACGCCTGAGCGAATTGAGGCCGACAACAGGACTCATTTCAAGAACAGCCTAGTTACCACCTGGGCTTGGGAGCATGGGATAGAGTGGGTGTTCCATATTCCGTATCATGCACCAGCTGCCGGAAAGGTTGAGAGATGCAATGGGCTTCTCAAGACCACTTTGAAGGCATTGGGTAAAGGGACCCTCAAGAACTGGGACCAACACTTAGCTGAGGCTACGTGGTTGGTCAACACCAGAGGCTCTGTTAGTCAAGCTGGTCCCACCCAGCCTGAACTGCTCCATACCACAGATGGAGATAGGGTCCCAGTGGCACACCTGAGAGGCTTGTTGGGGAAAGCAGTTTGGGTCAACTCTGCCTCGAACAAAGATAAGCCCATCCGTGGTATTGTCTTTGCTCAAGGGCGCGGATGCACATGGTGGGCGATGCAACAAGATGGAGTAACACGGTACGTACCTCAGAGTGACATAGCCCTTGCATAGAACACACATGAGGCCTGATACATCAGCATATTTGTATATATGTCTGTATATATGTATATAGTTGTAAAGTTGTCAGTTTTGCATGTTTGTACAGGGAAGAAGAGGAAGAGAGTTATTTTTTAGGGGTGGATAATGTGATGGGTTGAAAAGAAAAATGGAAGGAAAAGTAACTCCTTTCCCCTCTCCGGATCAGGAGAGGGTGGGGCTGAGCCCCAAGCTGGAGCTGAAGAGAAAAACACCTGGTTTCAGAGGCCTTTTTGCCTCGATCTCCCATTGACCCCTGGGGGGGCCCAGGGAAAGGAACATGGAGAACTGGGGGAGGGGAGGCAGGGGTCAGGCCTGGAAGTCAGGCGGTGGTATGGATGGGGCAGAGTAGAGGCAGCAGCATGCAGGGCAGAAGGGAACACGTGTCAAGGCTGGGACCCCCTCTCCTTGGCGCTGCCAGAAGCGAAACTCCGGTGCGACCCGCTCAGTTTTCCTCCTGCAAACATCAAACCAGCACGACCCGCGATTCCTGGCTGTTGAGGAGCCCCCACAGATGCCGCGCCGCCTGGAAAAAAGCCACCGCAGACCCCTCCACAAAGGATCTGGGTTTGTGCGTTCCTATCTCTAAGTTCTCCCCTGTGTGCCCAGGACAGCACCCAGGTCCCTCTCAGTCCCTGGGCTCAGCACCCGACTGGAAGGGAGGCACAGCAGCTCCTGCACCTCCAGGACACCATGACTGCTAGAGGGCATAAGGGACAATATTTCTAAAGCTATTGATTATTGTTTTGGTTTTTGTGGGTTTTTTGTTCGGTTCACCACTTCAATAACGAGTACATCAGTTCATTCATATCTATATTCATACATCCATCCATATTTATACCATTTCATGTAAATAAATTGCTGCCTTCTCCTATATGTCTCTCGTTTGCTAAATAACACTTTCTTACTGTACTTTTAAACGAGGACAGGGCAGTGACTGTCCCTGCCACAGGACCCCAGTCCATGGCACAGCACCAGGACAGACCTTGCCAGCTCTGGCCAAGTATCACTCAGAGTTTTAAAAACTTTTGCTGTGTTTCTTAATACATTACTACACACGGCAATGAGAAGTTTATTTCATCATTTCTTATTAAGTGAACATGAAAGAGTCAGTGCCCATGGCAGGGGGGTTGGAACTAGATGATCTGGAGGGTGCATTCCAATTCAAACCACTCTATGACTCCTCTCTTCTGCTCTCATTTCTTCTGTATTTTCACTTCTATGCTTTTTACCCTCATTTCCTTACTGCCTCACGGACCTGTGGCAACATCATCACTTACATGCCAAAAGTATTTCTTATGCCTTCTCAGAAATATCTCTTTTTCACTTTTTTCTGATGTCTCTACTCCAGTTGCCTACAAAGCAAAGACTATAAACAACAAAATATTAGGGTTTAATATGACTTAAAGGTTTAAGATTCTACATTTCTGAAGTCTCTTATTCTTCTTTCCATTTATTATACAGATGCATATATAGATTAAAAATCTATAGAAAATCTTCTATTCTGCAAAGTATTCTTAACCACTATTAAAAACAAACAAAACAATGAATTAATACTAAAGATTGCTTATTAAAACAAATTCAAAAATCATCTAGCATCCACAAGGCTTTGCTTGTTTTCTTAAGAGAAGCTGAAGCTGTATGTACTGAAAATAAGTGTACTGAACTTTAAATAGATTCAGTATGACAATTATGTTGTTAACTGTTTTTGAAATTCATGATGTAGCCTTCAAACACTTAAAAATACTGGACTTTTACCTTTTTCTACCGTGGCAATTCAGTAACATGACATCTTTACCACAGTAACAACTGCACTCTACTCAAATTTGAGAATTAAGAGTGAATTTTAAATCCAAATGAATCTTCCTCTCCCACGAGAAAACACTTCCTAAAAGTTTCCAGGCTGCTGCTACACACTGAAAATAGTAATGAGAACAGTTCCTGGATAAATACAAAAAGAATAAAACAACAAAACCAGAAACAAGGTTCTACAAGGCAGAAATACAGTGAGTGATCTTACAATTGTCATCCACAAGCTCTAGTTCTCTGTCATCTAGTTACTCAGTCCTGATGAATGGAAGAGTTGCTGATGGAAGCATGAGAAAAAAAAAGGCTATAAATTGTAAATTCTGATTATGCCTTCAAACTGCTGCTAATCAGGTTGAGGATAACAACATGATGAGTCAGACTCTCCTCATTATATTCATTATATCTGAGCTTGAACCACAGTCAGTGTAGGAATACAAAAGTGACTGAAACCTCTGTTCTTACATATGAGGCTGGTATTGGAGAAAGAGGTCTCAGGTAATCATAAGAGATGCCTAGTGATGACAGGTTACCGCTCAATATTTAAAATGAACGCAACTTGTCTGTAACCTACAAAGACAAGTGAAGCAGTGATGCACAACTCAGTTGAAGATATTTTGCCCATGAAACAACTTAATAAGCAGAGAGGCCCCACAAGAAATCCAAAGGAAAAACGGATCTCAAGACCATATTAGCTGCATCCACTGTACATTGTGAACATAACCTTGAGAACATGAATCTCAATTATCATTTATCCAGTTATGCAGGAATTCTTTTTGTTTAACAAATAAGAACATAATGTTGCCAGGACCCCGAAGTTACAAGCAATCCTTATTCATACTTTAGGAGGATAGAATTTTCCATGATACATAAGAAACTGTCTTGTACTCCAGGTGAGTTTATTTTAACAGTTTCGGAAGTCATTACAAGAGCTAGAAAAAAAACTAGAAGATGGTATAAAGAAAACCTCTATATTTCAGGAGTTTGCTGGTTTAAAAGTAAATCAGCAGGAGGAATTAACCCAATTTAAGAGATTAAAAGTTACAATTTACTAAAAAGATTACAATAAATACAATGACAGAGAAACTGATTTTAACCCACAACAAGAAAGTATAACCCAGCACCCTGGGACAAGAACAGTAGTGCTCATTAGCTCCTGTGCTGAGCACCACGTGGACCCTCTGGGTGCAAAGCAGAAGGGAAGGGTACCTGCTGGGCAGAATGACGGTCAGTTATGTCAAAGGAACAATTGCAGTCTCGTTAAGAGTGGCAGTCACAGTCCTTGGATCCAGAAAAGGATCAGAACTTAACAGGAGTGGTACCAGAAGTCCCAAAACCCAAAGATTTCATATGCTCAGGTTCAGGTGAGAATGCCCAGTACCCCCCAGGAGGGGAAGTTTCACAATGGGTGACTTTAACTCTGTGAGTCAAGGGATTTTTTTGGAATCTTTGATGATCTACATCATTGCAATTGCCTATTGTGCCAGTGCAGTTGGGTCCTTTAGCAGAGATGGCCCCTCCAGCCAGGTGTTAATGCCTCCCCTGAGGGGAATTATCACAGCTGAGTCATTGTTGTGAAATGAAACACTCCCCTGCCTTGCAAGATTTGTATCTTTCCTTACCTCTTCAGGCCTGAGATGTCAAGTGTGCCCTGGGCAGCTGCTACAAATGATTAACAGCCCATGAGAAATGACATAGAGGGTGTAGAATAAACAACTTTGGCTATACCCACATGGTAATAAACTGGTCGCAGTCCCTTTAACTAGGACAGGGAGAGAGGTCTTTTTTATTATAAGAAATAAGCTGACTTTAAATTAATTAGAATACACTTGCCATTACTCCCCTTTAATTTAGTTGTGTGCATTTACATTCCAAGTTCCGTTTTTTAAACTTGACAGGGAATACTTGGACAATATACCTACATCTGTTCCCACAGCTTTTGAAACAAACACGATAAAGTCTGTTGTACCAACAAGACTGCCAAACTTATCAACTGCAACTAATCTCACTTCAGACACCGAGTAACAGGGAGAGTTGCATTACTTCCAGAAAAGGATGCAGAGATAGATGCCTGTCCCTGGATACACACATCACCTTTACTCTTCCTCAACTCCAGTGAATGGGGGAAATCAGTGTCAGAAAGAATAACACACTACGGTGTTGTAGTAAAAAAGTAGATCTCAAAGAAAGAGGTTGAGTAACTCAAAAGCTCTTGGAATAAGGCAGCAATTCATTCCAGCTGAGCTTTTAGCATATTTGTATCTAGTGCAAAGACAATGCAAGAGAGCTCTTCTTCAATGCAAACTTGCAAGAAGCTGTGGAAGAGCTCGCTACATAACAGAAGTACAAGAAGTAAAGGGAAGGGACAAGAGAAGAAAAATGTTTTCTGATGCAAAGAGAGAAATGTCAAAGAGGAAATAGTTTGACCAAGCCTCTCAGATCCTACAATAAATATTTAGTGGGAGAAAAGAGCATTTTCACATAAAATGATGCATCAGATTCAACCAAAATTCAAATCAAATTACTTTGTGAAAATTAATTTAGTGGATCGATACCAAAGAATTCCTTAAATAAAGTTCCTAGAAAATGATGTTTACTAGTACCAAAAGGAAGATATGATTTTTTGACACATGCCACAGAACAAGGAAATCGCAATCCTGCCAAATTAAAAGTAGTGACAAACAAGATTAGCACGCTCCAAAATCTGAACTTCAGAGAAAAACAGCTATGAAATGTCATATACTACATTAGAGTTCTTTGCCGCTATTATTTGCAGTCTGATAATTCCCAGTACCATTCTGTGACTGCTCTGAAACCCAAAACACTTCTATGTAGTTTTGCCATGCAGATCATCCTGAGTGCAGCCTTTTGTTTCAGCATATTCTGTTTATCATCTCTTGATACTTAGAACACTTTCCACAGAAAACATGTGGATTACAGGACTCGTCAATTCCACCATAGTAACATCTTCTAAAAAGGTAATTTCAGAGGAGGAAGCTGAGTTAAAAACCACCCTATGCAACAAAAAGATAAGCAAAATATGCTGCTGAGATAATGGCCTCAAGGAAAAAAGAAAAAATATATCTATTCTGTATATTCATTCACCAAGAATTGGCAGACTGTATGTCAGTATAATAAATTAAAACCTTCCCCAGCCTCAAATGATAAGGAATATGTATGGCATAGTAGAATCAGATGTTATTTAAAGACAGAATTTAGCAGCAGAAGAGCAAAAAGGCATCCTGTTCCTTCAGAGTATGTTTTCTTTAGCACAAGGTAGCTAACACTATGAATTACAGCTACCAATTTGATGACAACAGCTGCTGTTTGAGATCTGATGGCCAGCTTCTCCTATGCTGACTCAGGGACATGCTACATGGCAGTAGTATATGCTGTGTTAACACAATAGTCATGATGACACAACTTTTCACGCTATTTTTAAACGGGATAATAAATTTGAATTAAGACTGCTAGAGGAATATGGCAATAAAATGGAAGAAATGGGGCTACACATGGCTTTGAAAACAATGCACGTAGTGATAACAAACCATTTTACTCTGAAATATGTTGAACTATCTTCTCCCTAACAAGCCATGAAAGGTGACCCTAGAAATACAGAAAAATCTCAATTATTAGAAAGAGAAAAAAGAATTTTAATATCAGTAGGAACATTTTGAACATTTTAATTAACTAGGTTTTAAGAATTATTACTAGACATAAAACAGTTAAAGACAATATGAAATGCCTACCCCTTAAAATAACATGCTGATCAGCATAAAAATTTTAGTCATCTTCAGCAGATTTAGATTAACATCAGCATACTGAATAAGTTTTAGAAGCTTTTCAGCAAGTTCTTTTTTGACAGATGAGAAGAGACTGTACATTTCACTCCTGGAACAGACATATTTAACTCTTTATTTTTCTGCTATAACACTTATAGCTGTGAGTCTCAATATTTAAATATTTATTTAATTTAGGACTAAGGAGAGAAACCCCTTAATTTTTCTTAAATTTACACTCATGCTCATATTTTAATTGATGGTTTAGTGTTTGTTATGGGTTAGATTCCTTTTTGGGAAATTTTCCCCATAACCACCATGATGCTGGCAAACTGATGAAGGGAAAAAAGGTAACCCAAGTAAGCTAAGAGCAGACTTCCTCATCGGGGTGGGGGTAAAGGTCTTCATTGTCTTTCAGCATGAGAGCTAATGGCCCTTGGTAGCTATGGGGCAGGCAAACTCCTGCCCTGGATGCCATACAGGGGAAAGGGTGAAGTATGCCTGCCTTTAAACCCCTCACCTCCACCCCTTTCTCACAAAAATAGGACTCTGTGGAGGACCAGCCCAACTCCCTGTTTTTTCAGCTACAAGCCAGGGAGAGGGTCAGTGCTGCCTTGCTGGTGCTGTTTTCTCACAACTGCTGCCCCAGAACCAGATCATCTCTTGCTGCTGCTTCTGCCTCACCGACTCCATTCCTGCATCCAGGTGGACCCTGCAGCAGCCCTGTAGAGAGAGAGGAGAGCCCTGCCTGCACTAGCCCCAGCTCAGGGCCAGCCTGTCTGTTCCTCCCAATCTCCTACTGCTACTGTTATCTGACAAGTGACTTGCTCATCTCAGCAGCAAAACCCATTTCATGTGTGGTGAGCCTGCAGGACCTGCCTGTTTCCCCACAGCTGTGATCACATCAAGGCGAAATACACAGAGGGGGCAGGGGTTGTGGAGTTTGCTGAGGTGTTTTTTCTTGTTACTGTTTGCTCCTTTTCTTTTAATTTTATATATATATGTATTGGGTCTGTCTGAG
>VXBA01000321.1:0-53783 GCA_013399895.1 Serilophus lunatus
TCTGTGTGTAATTCTGTGTATAGAACTTGAAGCCAGATCTTGACATTGCAGAAATGGCTGTAGCCATTATGATTGTGAAAGAACAACTCACTTGCTGAAAGAACTACCTGAAAAAACTACTACTTGTGTAGTTGTTCTTCATTATAAAAGGCAGGGTGATCTCAGGTTTTCTCCCTACACAGTTCTTGAACTCTCTTTCTGAGGTAAAACTAAACTTTAAAATTTTTAAGTAGAAACCTCATAAACTCTTTAACAGAAAACTTTGGAGGCAGGAGTCTCAGGGATGGTATAGTAAGCAGTTTCACAACCTCTACATTGAAACCACCTCTCTGAAATTTTTTATACCTCAGTTAACAATCTGTTAAGCTATTAAAAGCTATTAAAACTCTTATTTTTTTGGCTGTGAGAGCAAGTACCTGATGGTAATTGGACAGTCACAACAAAAAGAATTGTTGCTAAGTAAAAGATATAATTTCTAAAGCTTAAATCAGAAAATATGTGGGGGAAAAAAGAGTCCTAAAAAGCTTTGATAAATCTTGCAAGTAGAAGCTTATCTACACCCTCTATGAAATAGATATTGTCTTAGCTGGCACACTTTCACTGTAAAAGTATATAATATGTTGTCACTCTAAAAAAACCTCAAGACTGTATTTAAGCAGGTGCATCTGAGTATGACTTAAAGGAATGAGTTATCAACAAAGTGGGTGGTTGCATGTGGGAAGTGAATGAAAGTATTTGGCAGTGAGGAGTTAACAAATACTGGTGGGTGTTGTGATTTTTGTTCAAGGCACATGAACTGGATTGCTGTTAGTGTTAATACAATCTTCAACTAATCAGATTCTTAGTCTTTAACCATTACAAGTTATTAGAAAATACTTGCTCAGTCTCGAAACCAGTTTAATTAGTTGCCTAGAAAATGAACTACAAGTCAGCTTTTCTGTTTAACTATTTCACTGTACAAAGTTGTTTCACAATATAAACATTACTTACAAATCTTCTCCTTGGAGAAGTATATGGGTCCCTATCAGAAAAGTTTAATACACACAAAAAATCTGTTATTTATCCTCTATTTCACTGCCAAAAATGTAGACAAGTGTAAACCCCATTTCCATTTTGTGAATGAAATACATCCTCAATTGACCACTTTTTCTTTTGTAATTTGCTTATGTCAAAGAAGCCTGGCTTTTTCAGTTTAAACTTGACTATTCATCTGTGAAGTGAATTATGCAAATAAGGTTTCATGTGCAGATTAGCCTTCTTTGTAATTTGATACTTTTTAAAAATCGAATTTGTGTTTACGAAGATGAAATAGAATCAGGAAGTCTAACAGCAACCATTTTAAAATCACTACCCATTATTTCGGTTCAGCCAGTTCAGCATGATTCAAGATTCCTAAACTTACAGGGGACTTAACTTTTGCAACAGATCATACTTTTAGGTCAGTGTTTGGGAAGGATCACCACTCATTGCTGAAAGACTCATGACACTTTCCAGTCAGAAACTTGCTCAGGTATTTTACATTTCTGCATGATTCCCATGGTTTAACACACCAGATTTAGCATCTCTGGAACACAGTTAATCATTGTTTAAAGCACTCTAGGTTTTTGTTCTGGAATAGCACAAATGCATTCAACTTCATTAGTCCTCCAGTGTCCCCTGGCACACTGGCTGTGTAAACACCTCTGAAACATATCGTGCATTTCCTAGAAACCAGGAGTTGCCACACACCTCTTGATCCCAGACCACCAACTACTTGATCAGTAGATACTTGAGATTCTCCCTGAATATTGGCAATCCCCTTCCCCATGGTGATGACCTTCCTTCTCATTAACCATTGCTGCAATACCACAGACTAGTTATATTACAGTTTCAAAATCTACCTGACTTTATGGATGACAGGGGTGGAATCCATCTATCCAGAGCCTTCATCAAACAATGATGCACATAGGTGACCCCTAATCTTTGCAGCTTGTGAGATGCTTCTTTTTTAACTCTCTCATTTTTTAACAGGGATGCCGTGTTTTACCTAAATCTCTTGGAGAAGAAGAATTTAAAAGGTGAAATATAGAGTGAAACATTTTATATAACATCAATTTTCAGAATAAAATTAGAAATCAGTGCTGATACAATGGAAATTACAGAACTTCTCCTGGGTATGTATAGGAATTTCTTTTCTTCATCCTCAGCCTAGCAGGTATTTCTGCCTGTATCTGCCTTGGGAGCTGTAGGGTGGGGACACATCAAAACTAGTGTAGCTGTAGAGTCAGTGTAGAAGTTCTCTCTCTCAAAAGGACACAACTAGAGCAGAAATAGTACTTTTGCCTGGTGCTTGCCTGGTTTTCCAGACATCCATCACTCTTGCTGACACTGCAGTAGGATAAAACTACTCTTCCCACAGACATTGAACCACTCACTGAGAATCTGATAGGTGCCTCAGCTGTTTTTCTGCATCTCTGTGTGGAGGACTGAGAAACAGGAGCCATTTGATTTGCATAAATTTACTGCCTTTTACAAAGACTTAGCTTTTGGGGGGTTTTTCCTCTGTTGCATCTAATAGGAAAAAATCACCAAAACTACAGTGGTTTAACACTTAAAGCGTGTGAATGAGTGTGACTTACCAGGAAACAACATTGTCAGAGGAGACAATCCATTTTGCCTGCTCTATCTTTCTGTCACAGTGCACTATTTAAAGCATCGTACTTGCATACCAAAAGGGCCTGTGAATCACGACAGGATTTCTGAATCACAAGAAGTCTTGCTTGTGCCATGGAAGAAAAAATAGCTTCACTGTGAATGTTAGCAGGCAGCAGACAATTGAATGCCTCTGTGCGTGTGAGTAACGTCTGAAGTGGACTTATATACTACCAAGAATTAACTTGCTACTTGGTAGTTGTAAGGGTTGATACCCAATCTAAATACAGGTGGCATATCCTGAATCCTCCAATCCATTATGGGAGATGAGACACCACCTAAAAGACTGATCACACAATCTGCTTCTGTATACAGACTACTCAGGTTGGGAAAGCTGGAGCCTAGAAAAGAGCAAGTGAAGGTCCTGGCTAAAGGCAGGAAAGGAAGATTCTCAATATTGGATTGCTGAGTGAAGATGAGTGCCAGGGAATGGCAAGCATCCTTAACCAACAACACACAAGAGATGTATCTGCACAAGAGAGGTGGCACAGCGGGAACCTATGTGACTTTCTGTCTGACCATACTGGATCAGTAGTGACCTCCCTGTTGCTGACAGCTTGGGAGCTTAATGCTGGAGGAAGTGGGAGTGTAAGCTCTTTAATAATCTGCAGATCCTTGATGGGCTGCCATTCAATCTGCCTTATCTGCTCCATATGCTTTTTAATTTAATGATTTTGAAATAATTTGAGAACTGAGATTTACTATCTGCTAGCTGATGCACTCAGAAGTTTTGGAGTGGAGGTCGCATTGGTCTTTTCTACAAGCATTGAAAGAAATTGTGACAGAAAAAAAACCACAGAAAGCAGTTACCTCAGTGATTTTCAGTGTTTGTTCCTTTTAAATAAATATTTTCTACTCTAGTGCAGTGATAAAATAATTTTTTTAAAAAAGTAATGTTGAAAATTTATAAAAAGCTTCACATTGAATGTCTAGCTGATCCGTTTTATAAAATACAAGATGGGATACCATGCACAGTCTGCTGTTGATCTCCCCAGCAACTTATGAGAACAGAGACAGATCCCTAGCCATACTACACATATGGAAGTACTTCATGGTGTGTCTCTACCAGAATTGTGAAGATACTGCTGTTTGGCTCTATAATACTTCTACCAGTCATTTGGGAAAAAAACCCCACAAATTGTCATTGGTACAATTTGCAGAAGACATAGATAAGAAGAATTGCAAATAATAGAGTCCAGTTCTCTGATCTGGATATCTTGACTGCCCTGTCTCAAGCAAATAGTACATACTAAAAAAAAATATGAAGTGTATCTTTAGGAGGGAAGAATATAGGTTGCATTTATTCAGTAGCTAACTCTGCCATAGGATTGACTGTGATCGATAATAGAGCCAAAAAATGACTTGTCAGTGCAGCAGCATAAGCAAAATGGCAAATATGGTGGCTTCAGATGTATAAATAGGGATATTATATAACCTCTGCGTGATTGTTTCTGGCATATGGCATTCAGTTCTCAATCTCCATGACAGAAACTGAAATCAGACAGAATCAGAAAAGTGACATCAGGAAACTTAAGATGGGAAAATAGGCTGTATTTGAAAGACGTGAAACATGAACTATTTGTCTTGTCAAGGTGAAGGGATCTGCTTGATCTCACTGAAAACATAGCTTTCATGAAGAATTTTTCTACTCAATATAAAAATATTTCCTGTCTGGAAATCCAAGGTGAACAAATTGAAATTTTCAATAAGATGTTTGTTTGTTTGTTTGTTTGTTTGTTTGTTTGTTTTTCCAGGAAATGAAATCAATGAAAATAATTTGGTACATCTTATTGAATGCCATAATGAATTCTCTGTTACTGGAAAATTATTTATCAAGGTCTTCCTAGAGATGTTTGAGGAAACATACATACCTCAGGTGTTGCTAACGGTGCACATTATTTAGAAGATCAGACAGGAAGAGCATAATTATTGTTTCTTCTTTATATAAAATTTAGCTGCATTTATGGTGGTAGGGAACAACCACAGAACTAATCACAGTTTAACAGCCTCAAGTATAGTGTTTCAGCTTAAAACCTGAAAGGGAAAAGAAATCTCTTGATATCACTAATGTGAAAAGTAGAAAAACATATTAAAAATAAAGAGGGAATTTTACTTCAATTTTTAAGGAAGTCTGAAGAAAAGTCTGTACAGACCATAGCAATGCTTGGATGCTGAAAGGAAAAAAAAAAAAACAACACATCTGAAAACAAACCTGAATGTCATAGTAGCAATACATACACTTTGGCTGAGGCCAGTGGCATACTGGTGGTGGCATATGAGGTTCGAGAAAATGAAGTTCCAGGTCCTACATTTCCTAACAACCTCAGGCTACAGACTTGGGGCAGAATGTCTACAAAACTGCTTGGTGGAAAAGAACTTGGGGGTGCTGGTTAACAGCTGACTAAACATGAGCCAGCAGTGTGCCCAGGTGGTCAAGAAAGCAATGGCACCCTGGTCTAGACCAGAAATAGTGTGTCCAGCAGGACCAGAGAAGTACCCTGTACTTGGCACTGTGATTCAATACTCCTTAATACTCAGTCATGGCCCCTGCAATACATCTTGATGTCCTGATGTTCTGCTTTGTGGCAGTGTGTCTATGTATGTGTTCATAGTGCCCCAGTCAGCAAAGTTTGTTCACAGCTTCTGCAGAAGTATTTCCATCAGCACAGTTTTGCCATGGCATTGGTTTTGGTAGAAGCATTTTGATCCTTTTGTGAATTCTAGCAGGATTCTCTTCTGAAGGTGACAAAAACCATGTGGGGTGTATGACTGTGTTTCCCTGATGTCCCCCTGATGACATCGAAGTGGAAAAGTACACTACAAAAGTACACTGGGGGGGAAAAAAAAAAAGAGAAAGAAAAAAGGCTGGTGTCTTTAGAAGCAAGCAGATACTTAGCATAGAATTCTTTTTTTTTTTTTTTTGACCTTTAAAGGTCAT
Source organism: Serilophus lunatus (assembly GCA_013399895.1). NCBI lineage: Eukaryota > Metazoa > Chordata > Aves > Passeriformes > Eurylaimidae > Serilophus > Serilophus lunatus. The sequence goes on from VXBA01000321.1 coordinate 5,630, forward strand.
CTAGACCAATCCCTCTGCCATGGGCAGGGATATCTTCCACTAGTCCAGGTTATAATGGCTCATCCAACCTGGTATTGAACAGTTCCAGAGACAAGGCATCCATAGTTTCTCTGGGAATCTGTTCTGATGTTTCACCACCTTTATAGCACAGAATTTATTTCTTATGTAAAATCTGAATCCACTGTCTTTCAGTTTAAAATTGCTACCTGTTGTGTTATCACTGAAAGAGCTGGTAGAAGTCTTTCTTACAAGAAATAATTATATAAGACATATGTCATAAAAATAGGCCACAATAAAATCACAACTGGAGCCTTCTTTTCTCCAGGCTAAACAATACCAAGTTTCTCAGACTCTATTAATAGGATAGGTGCTTCAGCACCCTCGTCATCTTTGTGGTCCTCCTCTGGACCCACATTAACAACAGATCCTTGCCTTTCCTCTGCTGGGTACCCCATAAAACTATGTACCTGTGAATTAGTAAGTTAGTTCATTCAGATTAAAAACATCACTATTACCACTGAAATTCAATAAGTGTTTGTTCTGGTTGGTGGGTTGTTTTTTTTGGTGGTGTTTTGTTTGCTTGTGTTGTTGTTTTGTTTTTAAATTCTCACAGTTTATACATCTATGTATTAATATCTTCCGGAATACAATGATGAAATAATAATACTCTAATATTATCTTTATATTCTTAGTAGGCATCCTCCTACCTGATCATGAAACTTTTCGTGACGATTTTTCCTACTTTACTAAACACTGGCACACGTGAAGAAATCCTTTAACAGCTTACAAATGCAACTGCTAGTTAATACATTGCAACTATTAAGTGATTCTATAGGAGTACATTTGGATGCATATATGATTAATTACATTTGTAAATTAGATTATTCATCATGGCTCAGATTTCACAAATCACTCAAGATCCAGCATCAGCGGAATTTGCTCCTCAGTAAAGCAGGAAAACTCTTGGACAGCAATAAATAGACAGCAGATGAACACCAATAAATGGGAAATTAATAGTAACCACTCACCTCAATTTCTTATAACTTATTTATGTCTACATGTCTAAAATGTTTTAAGTTCTGTTAGCAATGCAAAGTTAGATAAATCTCTATTCACTGATAGTATGTTGCAGAATATTACTTCTTTATTGGTTTTAAGCATGAAAATAAGACTAGCAAGACAGTCTTTTTTGATCAGTTATATACAGTGGTTTATGATGTTGCCACGACCAGAGATCAGCTACTCCCATTCTATTATGTGTGTTGCATTCACCTTGCAGTGTAATTCCACAGATAAAGTTTTAACAGTGAAAGGTCTTAGAGAGCAGCAACTCATATCCAATTTGTGTTTCATAAATACCCATTAAACACCCTACAGCTCTTGTGGAAAATGGGAACAAATTTGCCAACAAAATCTTTTGACATATTTCACCCATTCATACTTGTACTTCTAATGAGAAATGAGTTTTACTCATATTTGTGTAGTACTTCCTGACTCTTCGTAAGATTTTCATTCATTTAGTTACCACAACTCCTGTTACAAAAAAGCCTTGGTAGTAAAACAGGAAAACTTCATGTGTGTTAGAATTAACATCAGTCAATCTGTGTTTCAGTTAATTATGTATCAGTGAACAAGTAGGACACACCATCTCTAAATTCCAATGATGGGATATATTTTGACAGTACTACGCCATTACTGGCCCTTTTTGGAGGTGGGAAGCATCAGAAGGTAACCCCAGCTTCCCCTGGCAGTATCTGAGCCTTGCCTTCCAAAGCCTTTGTAGATTTGGACATCAAAGGCTGAAAGCTCTAGCTAGGACATGAAGAGTAAATACTGTGGTGGTAAATTATGTTGAGATTGTGTATATGATCATTGCTTCTTATTCTGAGGCAATTTTCAGTTTTAGATGGAGTCAGAAAAATTAAGTAATATAAACAGACTCTGATTATATAAATTTTTGAGGGAAAATGAGATGTCTGAAGTAGCTTCTGCTAGATTTACACCTAGCTTGCAACTTAATTTCAGATTTGAGAACAGATACTTATCATATTTTTTTTCTTTTTCTGAGTAATTCCAAGTATTAGCTGCATAATCAGCTCTTGCTTATAGAGAAAACAAAAGTCATTTAATAGTAGATAAATCAACCATATTTTGCCCCTCTGTTTACCTCTTTGTTATGCTACAAATTATAAACATGATAAATGCTGCAATAAAATCCATTTCTAAATCCGAATGATAATTTTTAGGTCAACAACTGCTGGTCTCAACAGACTCTGGACAACAGGAATTTCCGGATGGTGGCAAGTACCCCCTCAACTACTTTTTGAAAGCAGTGGAGAAAACCAGGTTTCTTCTTCTTACATTTCTCAGATGTTGCAGGATCAACTTAGGCACTCTGAAATTTTGAAACAAGTAATTGAAATCTTTGCTTGTATAGTGTGACAAATAAGAAATAGGTCAGAAAGTGAAAGTGTTAAGGAGAATGAAGGTACTATAATCCCATTAAAATCTGCCCCTGTGTTCCTAGAAGTACATTGACTGATTGTTCTTCTCGTCCTGAATATGTTTGGCTCCAGGACTCAGCTAAAGACTCTTTTCTATAATTGCTTAGAATTCAATAATTAACATATAGAGAGTCTGATAAGCTATGGAATAGTGAGACAGATTTTTTTTTTTAACAGCATTAGACCAAAGTACAGATGATTAATTATTAAATGTCTTAACACATACGTGATAATTTCTAGGCGTTTCTAAACCTAAGATTTATTTCAAATGCTATTTTAAAAAAATCACATGATTTTTAAGAAGCTAAATGTCTTTTTCCAGGCCCTCAACAATTTTGGAGGGGAAAAAGAAAAAAACTATGAAGCAACCAAACAGTGCTAACCCTCCCCCCCTTCCCTCCCCCCCCCAAAAGCATGGTATTTCATTCTCTCATTAAGTTAATTACGTAACAGTCACAACAGACCATTTCATTCTATCTAAGAAGGTAAAGTGCCTAGCCCAGCATGTCCCAGCAAAACTAAACATACATCAATGTAAGTCTCTTACAATATTTTGGAAGGATGACTCAGTTTTCCATAGTTGGCCAAGGTCTCGCCTTGAGTCATGCAAGTATCTAGGGCATGCATGTGTAACTGTTGCAAACAAAAAACCAAAAAATTCTGGTAGGAGAGAAGGGTGTTAACCATTCTTCCACCAACCCTCTTCCTCATTTCCTCTGCTCTTCCTCCTGACAGCTGGAAAAAGCAGAAGAGACATCTAGTTCTTTTGACAGTGAAATTCTACAATTTCAGGGTATTTGGAATCCACAAATAGCAAAAATCTTATCATTAACTTGTTTGTTATTGAAATTTCTTTCTAAAAATGATAAAGGAAGAGACTGTCAGTGGTTTTGGTTTTCTTCTCTTGATTAAAGGTTGGATTAAATCTCACTGAAATCACTGGAATATCATCTTTTTTAAGGCAGCTGGAGGAAATCCCTGAGATTTTTAATGGAAAATCAGGATTGAAGCAGCCTGAGATCCTCAAGGGCAGCCAAACATAACCAAAGGGTTTCTCAGGAGCAGTGAGCTCTGCTGAATATTACTTTGGACAGCAATGTACATGAGTCTGAGTAGCAGCCAAAAGGAGAGCTGGGGATTTTGAACCAAAAGCTGTATGTTGCCTATATTTGCATTAAGCAATGCACACAGCTGTCCTAGGGCAGCACACTGGAGAGGAAAATCAAGACAGCTGCTGCCACCAGGGAAAGGGCAAGTTATATGGAGCTGCAGCTATTGCTGGAGAAAGCTGTTTTCAATCCTCTCTTCATAAGATGAGCAAATGAATTTTCTTCTGCAGGGCTTGGGCCCTTTGCCCTCTCTCCACTCCCTCTACCTTTATTATTCTGTAGCAAACCCAGTCTCTCTTTAACTCTTTATCCTACAGCAAAACACAATTTTTCTCAACTGGACTAACTGCTTGGAATACGGCTCTTTTCAGCTGCAACCCTAAGAATCATAATAGCATCACCCTGATAAACAACTTTAGAAGGGCTTTGCAAATGCTAATTTAAAAGACTTTTTGTCCAGTTTTTAAAAACTTGTTACTCTTCCCTTTGAGGAAGCAGGAAGCATTACTGTGTTGAAAGCAAACTGAACTGCATGAAAGATTCTTATGCCAGTTTCTTCTTCAGACTAATCTGCAAGACCAATTTGTGATTTGCTTTGTGTGCTAGATTCCCACATCAAAAAAGATAGAAATACAATAAAAAACTGCCATGTGTCTAAACCCCAGTTTTATCTTTGAATATTATCTTGAATGTCTTCTCAAACTGGAAAATATACCAAAAGAATTGATAGTATATGTAAAAATCACTTTCCCTTGTCTGTTTTATTTTGGACATTCTTTGTTGCCTGACTAAGCTGATCTGAAAATCCAAGTTAAGAAATATCAGTAAATCAAAATTTTTTTAAACTTCATTCTCAGCAACCTGACATATTCTTATGCAAAGGAAGCAGGCAAGAAAAGGCTGGTGACTTGTCCATAGCAGACCAAAATTAAATTTGTTTTGTGGTTTCCTGCTGTGTTTATCTCTCCTCCCACCTTCGGGAATCTGCTCGGCATTTGTACAGCGTCAGCACAGTGGAAAGTGCAAAGGTCTTTTAATGATAAACCACGTAACAACCAACTTCAAAATGCAGCCTTGAGAACGGTAGCGTCAATGCCGTTGGTCCCAAGTTCATTCATCACTTGACAAATTGATGAATAAAGGTGTCCTCAATCAGAGGGCGCTTACGGTGTTTTCCTCGGTGTACATGATTCTGTCTCGGTGAAGTCTTATTCCAGTATTGTCAGTAGTGAACCTCTTAACGTGTGTTCATGATATACTTTGACTTAGGTTGTTGGAGTAGAACAAGTTATGAGAACACAGTTAGGGTTAACAGTCAACAAGATTACTTTTTCTCAGTCTTTCATTTTCCTGAACCTTTTTTTTTTTTTTTTCTGTAGACCACCTCTACTGAATGAAGCGGCCTACTTCTGGTACCTCAGCTGGCATCTGTTTTCTGCTCCAATACTCTGCTAACGTACAGAGGCTGAGGACTAAGGACTCGGCCTAAGACTTGAAGATCTTAAACTTTTGCAAGTGATTATAACCTTCAGGATGTTTGCAAGGGTGAGCTGCCAGTAAAGCACTAACATACACCTTGTCTGATCACGCATCGTTTCTTAGGAAGTAAGCACGCCAAGACCCGCAGGACATTGCTCGGGGCTCCCTCGCCCCTTGCCCGCGGCACGACCCGCCCGTGGGAGCGGACGATCACCGGAGCGGCGGCCGCAGGTTCGGGGCGCGGGGCACCCGGGCCACCGCCCGCGCGCACCTCCCGCCCGGCGCCGTCGGGTGAAGGGGGTGGTCCAGCCTCCCGCCCTCCCTTCGCAGAAACCACTCCCCGCAGGGAAAGTCACCAGGGGGTGGGGAAATGGTGACAGCTCCCGGAAGCCGCTGCCGGCACGGGGAGATATCGAGGGGCGGCAGCCCTCTGGGTGGCAGCTCCCAGGCGCCGCCGCCATGGACTCCCCGCAGCGCCCGCCGCTCGCCCACGTCTTCAAGGGGACCTTCGTGCACTCCAGCGCCTCCGCGCCCATGGAGATCCTCCACGGATACCTGCTGGGGGTGGACGATAACGGGACAGTGAGTGGGAGGGCTCGGGCGGGGTGCCGCGGGACGCCGGGCGGCGAGGGGGCGCGGGGAGATGCCCGATAAACCCTTCTGGGACCTCCGTCGGGGCAGTAGTCCCCAGGAGTCCCGCCTTCTCCCAGGGTCCACGAGGAAAATGATCGTTTTTGGCCCCTAGTCCACGTCCGGGGGCGGCGAGGAGCGAGGCCGGCACCGCCGGTCTCACACTCGTAAGTGTCGGGGAAAGCGCCGCGGAGAAGGGATTTCGCACTTGCGGGAGCTCGAAGTAACCGAGATGGAGCGTCTCCTTGGCACGAGTCTGCAGTTAGCAGAAATCAATGTTTGAGGTGTGCTGAGTGTTCCCGGAACAGCAACTAGCCTAGACTGGGCATTCTTTCCGATTCTCTGTTGGGTTTTTTTGGGTTTAGGTTGTTGTTTTTGGGGTTTTTTCTGGTTGTTTGGTTTTGGGGTTGGGCTTTTTTTTTTCAGTTTCACAGGCGGGTTTTTCATTCTCAAAGTATCTAAACAATTATTGTGAGTAATTGCAGCGTGCTTTCTGCACAGCCTTCCGAGTGAGGCTTTTTATTTTCTTAACGAAAACCTCCCATAGCTTATACCCACAAGGAGTTGGACATGTTGGGCATGTGAATGGTACAAGCCAAGCTTAAAACAAGCATTGCATTTACTCATAATGCAGGATCGAGTCTGGCATGGAAAGTGTCATTCTCTTAACATTATCACACTTGAAACTCATTTTAACAGTCCAGGTTTTATAGGTTGTCTGGTGATTTCTTTTCTAGACTTGTAACATATATGGGCACGCTATGCAAAATTTTAAAAAGTAACTTTATTTCTTGTGGCTAAATAACAGGCTTCAGTGTGTCAGGCTTCAGTAATATTTGAAATCTGTGCAAAGCCCATTTTAAGCCCATTTTAAGCCTTAACTCTTGTTTATTTTCTCTATTCACTCAGGTCCATGAGGGCCTATTTCAAGACATCTCTTATGGATGTTGAGGAGCATGCTGCAAGGTGCATCAAAGTCTATGAGAGGCTGTATTTTGAGGGAAATAAAAACTTACATAATTATGTATTGGCTTGTGTCCATTAAAAGCAATGAAATTGAAACAGAAGGCAGAAACTCATATGCCATCCCACACTCTCTAATGGCAGTTTCGAGAACAGTGTCTCTACGCAGCATACATAGAAATCAAGATTTTAAAGTGATTTTCTTGAAGAACAGGTACTTTAGTAACCTATACCGTAGGATTCGTGCTTTCAGTCGCTTCTCCTAGGGAACAAGGATTCACAATAAGCTGTTTTCCCTGCTTAAACTGATAGATATTTTTTTAAAATATTTTCCATTGAAACAGTGTTGTCCAAAAATGAAATTCCCATCGAAGTGTGGTAACAGCCACTTTTATTTTATTGTCTTTTTATTACAAATTCTTGGCATTTTACTGTTCCAGGGGCTGATGCAGTGAATTTTGGTACCCTTCCCATATGCTCACTTCCTTCCCTATTACTTATAATGTAGCCTCATGCAGAATAACTAGTGGAATCACAGAAGGCTTTTCAAGAAGGACATAGTGGTTGTAAAATTACTTACCTTTATTATTCAAATTTACATCAAACCTGCTTCAGAATTAGTCTCAAAGAAGTACATTTAACTAAACAGGTATGGTTCTTTTGCCTCATGTTGCTAAGTCCATCATAGGAAAATCTTGCATGATCTCAGACACTGTGAACAGATCAGCTTTTGTGAACAGCTAAGTCCTGTTCTGCAGTATGAGTCTCTGCCTGTCATCCAAGGAACATAGAATGTCAGTTCTCTCACCTCTAGATGAAAAGGAAGCTTTAGCAAGGAAAACACCGCTGTCAGGTATGAAAATGCAAATTATTGAGTTTGAAAAGTACAGGCTGTGTTTAACTGAGTGGTTTGCAGAGCACTGTAGTGTTACTCTTGAGGAACAGCAAATAGAGCAGAATTCTTTGGGGTAAAGAAAATGGGCGTGGTTGCAAAACGTGAGTTATTGAAACGTTGGTGTAATTAACTTAGCTGAGTAGAAAAAGTATGCTAAAAGCTCCTATTGAAGTCATGAAAAGACCAAGAATTGTGGAGTAAGAGTTAATATTTTTAATTACAAGTGTTCGATTTAAGCAAACTGGGACAGCAAGTGGATGTATATTAGCTGTACAAGAAGGAAGGTACCAAGATACTAACATCTGTCACAGCCAGAACTAAAGTAACACAGGCATTATTGCATCCAAAAAACCTGTGCTCCTTCAGCCAGTATCATTCTCTTTCCATTCTCTTACTAGCAAAGTTGTTTGCACTGTGGTGCTTGGAAGCATTCAGGATTTGCTGCATCAGGGTTGATGCACAGTTTAGTTGACCACCTATGCTTTAATGGAGAAGCTTTGAGCATCATTTGGAATAAAAAAGGCCCGAGTTAGGGAGATCTCAGCTCCTCAGCTTTGGATCTTTTAGCCCCACCACATGGGTGACATATGAGAACTTTTAAAACAGTTTAGGCAATGATATTTGCAGCTGTTGATCCTGCTTTTTATCGTACACCTTTCCCAAAGTCCCTCTTATTCTCCTTGACTTCCTTCTTTACAAGCTAAAGGTCTTACCTGTGGACTTAGCTCTCTTGACTCTGTAGTGACAGTGCCATAGGATTTTTTTCTTGCTTCTACAGTGTTAAGGTCCACAACTAATTTACAGAACATTCTGGCAGGTTGGTTACTATAAATGCACAAGCAAATACTTGAGCAAATGTCTGAGCATAGGACCTCAAAGACTTTAAAGGATTCAAAGGTATCCAGAGCAAATGCACCCTAAACCAATGGGGAACATCTCTTGGCTGACTAAAGAGTGAAAAGAGAATAGATGCCTTGCTGATTTACCGTTGCTGATCGTCTCATAATGGACCAGTTGCCGTGTTTAGAATTCATTTCACGTGTACAGCTCCCTTGAAACATATATCCTTCATTTTTTTTTTTCTAATTTAAGTATTTTATTTATCTGCACCCTAAGAGTACATAGCAGCCACTGCTTTTCCATGGCAACGCCTGTTTCCAGAATTTGTCATCTGGTGTTTCATGTTTCTCTCTTTTATTCCTCCTTCTCTCTTCTTCTTCCAGCAGCTCTAGGATTACTCATTCTGTATCCATTTTGATTTCAGCATCTGAATGACATTTTCTTTATTGCCCATCAGAAATTTCAATAGTCTTTATTCCAGGAATTCTGCAGCTATACAGTTAATTAAGTTAGCTGTATTCCTTTCTGGAAGGAGAGGGATGCTGCTTCAAGTTGACTATTAATGGAATATTATGATCTTGCAATTTTTGCTAGTGTGATATCTATTTATATGGTATTATTTTAATATTTTTTCTAACTAGAATGCTCTTTAGACAATGTAAAACATATAAACCATATGTCCATTTAAAAGACTAAGCAGCCGAAAACTTCTTGTTTAGCAGCTTTTACTTATTTTTGTTTATGTCAAAGGTAGAAAATGATAAATTTCATTGCAAAAGACACACATAAAAAATGGAGTGCAAATAACTGCTAAATAATGGTTTTTTCCTCCTTGTGCCCTTCCTTCTAAGTTCCTTCTTATCACCATTTCACAACTACTTGGTCTTGCCTTGATATGAGAGTGATAGAGGCCCTTAGCATGGACATCTTCCCAGGGGCAGAAGGATATTCGTAGAAGTAAGATTATTGCCTTGAGTTCCTTAGAGGAACGAGCTCTTACAGCAAGGGAGTTAGAAGACTGTGAATTTGTTTCTGGCAGAAGTGTAGTTAAGCAAGAATTCTTGAAAGCCCAGGATAAAGGAAACCTGGATCCCACCTGGTACCTGTAGCAGGCATTGAAGTTCCTAAGCTCCACAATCTTTGTTTATTGGAGAGCTGCTGTGCCTACTGTTGATTAACTAGAGAAGTGAAGAGCTAGAATTCAGTTGCCAAGAGTCATGTCGTAGATTAAAGTACCCTGAAATTTAAAAATAAATAAAAAGTCTGCTAAAATTCGACTTGGTAACAGCAACTCATCATCAGCACAGTTGATGATGTTCTCTAGGAGTCATATGGCATTGAGTTTGCTCTGGATTGTAGGGTTTTATTTTGAAATAAACAAAGCCCCTTAGCCTGTTTTGTAAAATTATACTTATGTATGTAATACAATGTAATGTATGTATTTATGTATGTAAAATATTCACATTTTCACCCTCAATTTCTTTTCTCATCCTAGGCACTGAAAAAAATAAAAAAAGTCCCCAACATTAATGATACAAATTAGAAAGTACTTATCTCAGTGTCAGTTAGTCCTAGGCAATGCCATTAATTTGACCCTTTTGGTTGTGGATACTCTAGTTGTGTTCCCCTAAGCCTGTTGTACACGTTGACAGCAAGTGACTGTACTACTAGCATGATGTTATGTTACAGGAGTGTCAGTGGACACTGTGGTCTCTGCCCATTTATAACCTGAGAATTAATTAATTGCTTTGTCTAAAGTTACAAGATGGGTGTGGTTATTCCTTGGATAGTAACGAAGTATTTTGAAATCATGCTTGATAGTCAGGAAGAACAAGTATTTCACTGCAAACCTATCACCTCTGGTAAATGTGTAAAATCTGCTTTAATATATAACTAGTTTTGCTTTCAGGTAAAGCTGATGTGGGATACAGGTTTAAAGTACTTAACTATGTTTTCTTTCTTTTAGATAGTGTTTTTGGAGCAAACCGATCAGCAAGAGCAACTGGCTAAGGAATGGGGGTTCAAAACAGCTGACATAAGACAACTGAGTAAACAGTATGTGTTTTGTTCAGCAAATGCAGTAGTAAAGTGAGTCTCTGTGAAGACACTTAGGCAGGGAAGACATAAAATCCAACTGAATGGGCAAAATTCCATTTCAGCTCAGTGAGAGCTCTTTAACCAAAGCTGCCTGTGTGATGGGATTTGGAGGGTAGGTGGTCCATATGCTTTTTGCTTTCCTTGGCTTGGGTCTGCAGACATGGCTGATGAACACTGCACAGAACAAAATGCCATATTCAGTTTTCACACATAACCACTTCTGTGCTATTCTTTCTTGAGATTACATTTTATATCCATTTTGTTAGCAGTGAACTGTGCCTAACTAATATAAAACTCTAGACTTAGTAAATGTAGGTAACACTGACACTGAAGATATAAAACTCATTGGCTTGAATTTTGACACACTCTATAATAAAAGTTAATACGATTAGAAGATTTAAACCTAAACAGAGGGCTTTGGATTTCTCACTGTACTGCAGCTACAGCACTCCAGCCAGTGAAATTCCCCAGCTTTGGTGAAGTGAAATAGTTTTGGAGTGTGCTTACTATGCTTTGTACATAGTAGAACTGTAAAGGACTCGTGGTATAGCTGCAGCATCCTTTTAGTAGACAGTTGTTTAAAAAGTTGTGTGCTTTGTTGGAAGGCTAATCATGTAGCATATATGAGTCATCAGAATGTTTTCTTCACATGAAATATCTGAGAAAAATGGAGAGTGCTGAGAATATGGGTCAGACTAAGGAAGATCTTTCCATTTTTATGGCACAGGAAAAACAGAAAGAAGGGGAACTGCAAAGAGGTGAAATCACTGGTCATTAAGAAGTCAGGAAGAAGGGGAGAGGAATGAGAGAAATTTTATAAAGTATAAAATTCCAGCACAAAACAAAATAGTATAATAACTTCCTAGTAATGTTGCTATATTTATCCCTGTTATTGCATGAACATTACATGGCAACAAGTAGTTTTACAGTTCCATTGTAAATATGCCTTTTCTGTCAAGATATTGAGGAGGTATTTTTTCATCTGCATTTGTAGACACAGTAGCTGTTCTTCCATTACACCTGAAAATTCATTGATTATATATATATATATATAAATAAATAATATAGACTAAAACTGGAATGTTTTTGTAAACATAATGGTCTGTAAGCCAGAGGAATTATATCAGTACTAGGAAGCAGGTCTGTGACCAAGTCTTTATTTTCAGAAGAGTAGTTTTAGTTACTTTGAAGCCAGTTTGCCTTTGTTTTTTGGTATTTAGGCTGGGTCAACATTCAAGATAATTGGATTCATCATGCTCTTGTATTGTAATTTTCAATTACTTTATTATTCAACTACTTCGTACTTAAAAAGGGATATGGGTAAAGGTACAGTAGGAGTTGGTAGGCTGATGCTGAAAGAGGCAGATTAATCTGTACTTGCCATTTAGTCTGGTGGATTTTGCTCAAACAAGTGGTTTAAAACAAAGCAACTTACCATGAAAACTTTTGAGTCATTTTGGACTATTATAACTTTATTTTCTTTCCCTAGTGAATTCTTCATGCCAGGATTGGTTGATACACACATTCATGCCCCTCAGTATTCATTTACTGGTACAAGAGTAGACCTACCTCTTCTGCAGTGGTTGACTACCTATACGTTCCCAACAGAAGCCAAATACCAAGACACTGGTTTTGCAGAAGAAGTGTACACCAGAGTTGTTGTAAGTCTTGCAAATGACATTTACCGACTTGATGACATTCATATTTGTGAAATAGAGGCATATTTTCAGAAGGTCAACAGAAGGAGTAGAGCATGTTTCAAAGTCAAGAAAACCAGCTAAAACTAACAGATAACCACTGTTCTAATTGCCAACCGAGATTGTCCCTTTCTAGCTCCAGTCTTGTTCTGTTGTTGTTGACAAGATAGTTCATTTAATCACAAGACTAACAATAAACTTTTTAGTACTTTTTCTGGATACAATGGCCAACATTTAAGACTGCTCTCAGCGTAGTATAGCCAGAAGATGAAGACAATCTCAATGCAGAAATAACCAAGCTTAGTTAAAAAAAAAAAAAAAAAAAGCATTCAGGAGTCTTTTCTTTTCTGCACAAAAATCCTCTATTATGAAATTACCTTCCGCAAAGACTATGTCAAAGAGAAATGCTTCTCATAGACAACAAATCTGGGGTGTCTTGGAGTAGTTAAGGAAGCTATTTCTACTGTTCAAGTCTTTGCACAAGGAATATCTTTAGCACTGCAGAGGCTATAGATAGAATCCGTCAATGGTATTGTGGCACAAAGAGACCAACTTTGTTAGAGCTAGACTTGTTCTGAGCAATATAAAGGCTTTAAGGTCCACTGGATGAACAATGAGAACTAAATCAGATTACAGAGTACTAGTTCTGTCTTATAAGTGGAAATTATTCTTTAATATGTGGACTGAATTATCTTCAGTAGATTGAATTAATTGGCCAGCATAATTTCTTTCCATTTGTCTGTTAATATGACATGTGTTATCATCACATAAACCTGAAGTAAATAGTTATACTGTCCTTTCCACACAAATTTAAAAAGAAATTACTTTCTGCCATCTGCCATAAGAAAACCATGTAGGAGCAGCTTGATTATAAGTTCTAGTGACAAGCACACATACCTTCAGCTGCTTGAAACAAAGGTGATCTCTATGTTGTGTGCCCCAACATACTGCTACAGTTCAGACTGGATGACCTCAGCACAGTTAAAGTGCTCATTGTGCAACATCATCTGGAAAAGAACTGCCAGTGAGAGATGGAAATTAGTTGTAGGAATTATAACACAACAGTAAGGTTCTCCCCATGTGTATCAAAAAGGACAAAGTCAGGACAAAGTCACCCACAAATGCTATGGAATACCAGTCATTTTGCAGTGTTCAATGGGGCAAATAACTTTCAGCTGTTAGAAACAGGACTAAGCCTGCAGGAAGCAGATATTTTTTTCATATGTATCATTGTACTCTTGAAGTTGTAATGAAAACACAGTGAATTTTTTTTCAAATCAATCTTATTTCCAAAAAATAATGTCTATACTAAGCAAAAGAAACAATTTGTTAAAAAATAGAAGAAATAGCTCAAATTACTTATTAGCAAGAATCCAGATATGTGTTGGATGTTGGATGAGTAGTCAACGAATTATGCATCAGTTCCAAGATTAAGAGAAGCTATAAATTTAATCATGAATTATTGTAAATAAAATTGCACTTCATTTTCTGTTATGTTGTCCAAAACCAGTATGAACAGGTGTCAACCACTATCTTCTTTCAAATTGTATAATTAAAAAAAAATTAGCTTACAGTCTGAGCAGTTGTGTTCAGTTTACTTACTTCTGTTAAGTTTGTTACTTTGCATTTGGGCATAACAAAGCCTTTGGACACATGAAAACCTGACCGGTTTTCCCAGGCACATCCACTTTTGTAAAAGTCTTTTTCTAAAAGTCTTGCTTTGTCAATGTTAGATAAACAGTTTCACTGTGAAAATTTGAGAGCTTTTCAAAACCAGGAAATAATGAAAATGACTAGTTGTCTGTATTTCTAAATACAACTTTGAGTATTTCCTGTTTGAGGAAGAAGAAATATAGTCTGGTTTCTATGGGTTTAACCATTGCAAGAATTAGGTGAGGAATTTTTGTATTTATAAACACTCAGACATAAAAAACCTATTATGAAATTAAATATCTGTATTTTACCTTCCCACTTCACTGCACAATTTCACAATAAATAAATGTTCTCACAGTTTGAAATGTGACAGCCAGTTCTGCATTTTGGCAGCTTTACTGGTTGGTTGTTTTTTTATTTTCTAGAGAGTTAAAACTGATTTCTTTTTATAGAGACGAACTCTAAAGAATGGCACGACTACGGCTTGCTACTTTGCAACAATTCACACAGATACTTCTCTTCTTCTTGCTGAAATTATAGGTAAGGGTAACAGTGAGTTTTGAAGGGTGTTGTTTGGATCATGAATTGAAGGAAACAGAGTTTAGGATCCACCTCAGTTATCTCTGTTCTCTTTGCTGCATCTGTCCTGCCTTTGTTTCTGCTTGTCTCTTCACTCCTAAATCAGCTGCTGGCCGAGTTTCAATTAGGTCTGCTACAGTTGTTCTCCAGTTACAGCTCTCTGCTCTTTCTAACCTTTTGCTCTATGAGATTTAAAAGACTGAATATCAGTGCATTGATTTCCTGATACTCTCCAGTTTCAGGTGATAATCAATGTCAAAAATCTCCTCACACAAACTCTGAAATCTGAAAAGTGGAAGATGCATCAGAATCTTATCCCTTCCTTCTGTTCACAGTTGCAAGTTCTGCTGCTTGAAAATGTGGTTCAAAAATTATCTAATCTTTATGATTTTATGGGAAAATTTTGAAGTCCTTGCATTCAACAACTTAAACAGTAAAAGTGGACAAAGAGATTTCATTTAGAAATAAATATGACAGCTTAGAATTGAATATTATATGCATGTCTTACACATGAATTCTGATTTATTCATCTAGCATGGATAAATCTCAAGAAAGGGGCTGGAATGTCTCTGGAAATTTTCTCTGTGTGTGTGTGGGAGGCATGGTAGCAACCTCAGTTTCTTAAGGAGTGATGGTTTGCTGAGATCTTTTCCTCTCAGGGTAGTCATCTACTACAGCTACTGTGTTTTGATTCTTGTGTTTCTCATCCTGTATTTCATAGCTGTCTTCATATACTACCATTATGAATTCTGGTTGTGATTAAGCTACAGTAATCTAGTCCTCAATTCTAGCATTTATAAAGTTGAGTACTAATGTGGAAGAGGAGAACTTATATTTAAATGTTATTTGTTTGCTTTTTTCCTTTTAATTCTAAAAAGTCACATGGATAGTCCTAACTTAGAGATAAGACAATCTTAAATTCTGTTCATGTTAAATGATGCTGTATGGGACGAGCTTTGCTTTTTTATTTCAGTGTAAGCTTTGATAGTGTTTTTTTGGAAACCAATGATTCTGAGATTTATATTCTAATGCATCTCAACAGATAAATTTGGTCAACGAGCATTTGTTGGAAAAGTCTGCATGGACATGAATGACAGTGTGCCACAATACAAAGAGATTACTTCTGACTCTGTCCAAGAGATGGAAAGGTAAATTGATTAAGCTGATGGCATAACCCTTTAAAATAAAATTTTTCATACATCTGAAAAGTGACTTTGAATCTGACTAAAAACTTACAGGTGTGAATATATTAGGAACTGTTTTTGTCTTCCAACAGTATTGTCTCCTACAGTTCTGGTAATTCCTACGTACCCAGTTGCCACACAGCCCAAGTAGCATCTCTCTAGCTTTTCGAAAAAAAGGGAGAAGCCACAGATCTGGGGATTCAGAGAATATGTGCATTTTTTGCCTCTTTTTTTCCCTTCACAACTCTGTATGTGGAGATGATGTGACCTAACATGGATGGTGTGGTGGCAGCCAGTTCCTTTGCCCCCATTGTCTTCTGAGCTGTTTCCTTTCATCATTTAGTATAAAGCTTTAATGAAATTGTAGGAGTTGGCTTTCATATACCTCATTTTAAACAAGCCGTGGTCCTCCTCCATCACAGCACCAGCCAAACTAATCTAACAGGCAGAACGACGGAGAATCAAATCAAGGCAATGTCCATAGTGGAAGAGACCCAAAACTGGAGTATAGCAGCCTACTATCTTATGTTTCTTGTGTCTTTTGCACCCATGCTCAGAAAATGATTAAGCAGACATACAGCTCTTTTCACAAGAGTATTTATTTACTTGTATAAATATTTTAAATATTATGCTGAAAGAGAAAATAGCTAACATCTTGTGGTACTTGTGTGAAGTTTCTACCTTAGTTTTGTAAACCATGTTAGAAGCGTGACAGTAAAAGTTAGAAATTAGCATTGATTTCTAACAGTATGTATTTAAATAAATTTTTAAAACATGCAGAATTAGTAGTTTTCATTCTACCAATTTTCACTCCAAAACTAACTAGAGAGCTGTGTGCTTCTCAGCATGGATCTGGAATACTTACCTGAATCATAGCAATACAATTGCAGAAGGATGAAAAAGCTCTTTCTTTAAGATGGCAACATTTTAGTGGGGTCTTTTTTTGTTTGCAGGGTTTTTTTAAGAATCTGGGAAATGTGATCTGTCACACTGTCAGGAAATGGACTACTGATATTAATTCTTTATAGTTAACCTCCAGAATTATTTATATTGTATGCATGAATATAAGATACAATTCCAAGTGCTTCATATATTAACATTAGTAACAAGTTAGGGAGCTAAAACCTAGAATACAATATATGCTACTAATAATTTTAGTCACCTGGCAAGATGAGGACCTATATTCAAGTCTGTTCTTCTCCTACAGTAGAGATTGATTTGAAGCTGAGCTTCTTCCCTCATAGAGAAGTACATAAGCCAAAAAGTACAGAAAATATTTGATAAAGTCATTTCAATTTTGAAACAGTGTTCACACTGTTGAAAGGATGTGAAAAAGGATGAAAACAGCCATATTGAAGTTTTGGCTTATCACCTGAGTGTTAGAGCTTCTGCTCAAGTGAATATTTTATTATATCAGATTAATCAATAAGAGGAAAGGCAAGCAGATAATACGTAATTCACATTGCATTTTGTCTCTCAGAGTTAGACAACAGTGGGCTTAACCTCCTTTGGTCATTTCAGAAGTTGAACTTGTGTCTCTCACCTCCAGCTTGTGGTCTAGTGCTAGCCTCAGGTCTGTGAATCTAGCCTCCAGTATTATTTTATTTTCCATCTCGAGTTATCCAATGAATTTAATGCACAAAGTTACACATTTTTCTGAATATAACTATGACATAAATATTCACAGAGATCCTGTCCAGAGACAATCTCAAACTGGCTTTTGGAAATTTCAAGGAATTTCCTCCCTCCAAAATTAGAGGAAGGTTTTTTTGCTTATCTGCATTATCCATATAAGGGATGCTGCTTGGGCTTTTATGTAGAATTCTGAGGTAGCTTCTTTTTTTTCAACTGAGTAAGTATATCTATATTTTCCAAAAGGTAGATAAACTGCACACTAACATTAGTATAAGCATTTCCAGAAAATCAAGTGTTCTTTAAGTAAAAACATATGCAAGTACTGTAAGTGAGGTATCAAATATTACTGCATCTTTTAAAAATTTGGATTTTAAAAGAATTTATTTAATGCCATAATTTAAATTCATGGATAGACAAATTTAACTTTGATTCGTTTTTTCTTTAATGTTGCAGCTGTACCTTATAATTCTGTTTTAAATTAATTTAATGTAGGATGCACTTGGTTTTCAGAGAGAAATCAGTATAATTACCACTTTTCCAGTGCTAATTATAGCAAATGAAAACAAAAGTTTGCATATTCAGGGTCAAATTCAAAACTAGCATAATTTAGTGTTACAATCCTGACTTCATTATGTTGCCTATTTTTATCCATCTGAAAATCTGGCCCAACTTTTCTCAAAAAAATGATCTATATCTGAAGTGTATAACAGGATAGCCAAGTATATATTTTCTGTATTTTTCATAGTTTATAACATAGATGACAGATTTATAACAACCTTATTTCTATCCTATTCCAGGTTTGTTAAAGAACTTCTAGAAAAGAAAGTAAGTAAAGTTCTCCTTTACATTCACTTCTGTATTCAGAAGATGCTTTGTGAAAATATGAAATAGTTACTTCTGCTGTCCAAAGTTGTTGTGACAACTTCCATTAGTTGTTGTGACAAATCAATAAGTATGCATCTTTCTGCATAATAGATAGATATCATCGGTCTGAAAAATGTTCTGCTAGTCATGTTGCTGAGAAATGAACTTATAACAGTGTAAAATCAGTTTTCTGTGATCAGAGCAAAGCAGAATCATATTCTGTGTGTGTTTCTATTGACTTTAAAATATCTAGCTTCCTAGAAAGGACAATTTTCTGTTAAAGAAAGGTGGAATTCAGTTGATCACTCTATGGTATATAGGTAGACTAATTAAAGAAATTCTCACCAGCAGAAATCAGTGTTTTTACAGTACAGTTATTAAACCACTATAAAATTAGTATTTTCAATCAGCACATCTTAGAGTGTATTTCTAAAGAAATTCAAGTTTGAACTCCAGTATTGCAAACCGGTGCTTTTCTTATCAGCCTTTAGTTTTCAGTGGTTTTTTTACATTCTATCTCAAAATATTCAAGTTTAGCAGGGTAAATTGTCTAACCTGCATGTCCTTAGCATCTTGAGACACGCTATAAAACACTGGAATACAAATTATCTTTTCAGTGGCTGTGCAGGGGAATACACTAACTAAAGATGAGGAAACTAAAGATGAGGAAAAGTCAGAGGTACTTAACACCTTCTTTTCCTCAATTTTCAACAGTAAGACAGGTTGTCCTCAGGACAACTGGCCTTCTGAGCTGATAGATGGGGTCAGGGAGCAGTATAGCCCTCCTGTAATCCAAGAGGAAGTAGTTAATGACTTGCTGAGCCACTTGGTTCCTCACAAGTCTATGGAACCAGATGGGATCCATACTAAGGTGATGAGGGAGCTGGTGGAAGAGCTCCCCAATCCACTCTCCATCATTTTCGACATTCCTGGCTCACCAGGTTGGTCCCAGATGACTGACTGGATGTTGGCCAATGTGATGCCCATCCCCAAGAAGGGCCAGAAGGATGACCTGGGAAACTACAGGCCTGTCAGCCTGACCTCAGTGTCCAGCAAGGTTATGGAGCAGATCATCTTGAGTGCAATCAAATGGCATCTACAGGATGGCCAAGGGATCAGACCCAGCCAGCATGGATTTAGGAGGGGAAGGTCCTGCCTGACCAACCTGATCTCCTTTTATGACCAGGTGACCCACCTGGTGGTTGTGGGGAAGGCTGTGCATGTAGTCTACCTCAACTTCAGCAAAACCTTTGACATTGTCTCCCATAGCAAACTCCTGGAAAAGCTGGGAACCCCCGGCTTGGAGAGGTGCACTCTGCGCTGAGTTAAGAAATAGTTGGGTGGCCGGTCCCGGAGAGTGGTGGTGAGCGTACTGCATCCAGTTCGTGTCTAGTCATTAGTGGTGTCCCCCAGGGATCAATGTTGGGCCCAGTCCTGTTTCATATCTTTATTGAAAACCTGGATGAGGGGACTGAGTCCACTATCAGCAAGTTTGCAGATTGGGAGCAAGTGTCAAACTGTTAGAGGGCAGGAGAGCACCGCAGGGGGACTGAAAAAGCTAGAAAGATGGGCAGAATTTAACAATCCAAGTACTGGGTCCTGCAATTTAGCCACAACAACCCCCTGCAGTGCTACAGGCTGGAGAGACAGTGGCTGGAGAGTGTCCAGGCAGAAAGGGACCTGGGGGCACTGATGGACAGGAAGCTGAACATGAGCCAGCAGTGTGCCCAGGTGGCCAAGCAGGCCAATGGCATCCTGGCCTGCATCAGGAGTAGTGTGGCCAGCAGGAGTATATAGAAGTCATTCTTCCCCTGTACTCAGCACTGGTTAAGCCTCACCTTGAGTGCTGCGTCCAGTCCCGGGCCTCTCAATTTAGGAAGGATGTTGAGATGCTCAAACACATCCAGAGAAGGGCAACAAGGATGGTGAGGGGTTTGGAGCACAAACCCTATGAAGAGCTACTGAGGGACCTGGGGTTGTTTAACCTGGTGAAGAGTAGAATCAGAGGAGATGTTACTGCTCTCTACAGCTACCTGAAAAGAGGTTGTAGCCAGGTAGGTGTTGGTCTCTTCTCCCAGGCAGCCAGTGACAGAATGAGAGGACACAGCCTCAAGCTGTGCCAGGGGAAGTTTGGACTATACATTAGGAAAAAATTCTTCATAGGAGGAATGATTGACCATCAGAATGGGCTGCCCACGGAGGTGGTGGAGTCACTGTCCTTGGGATGTATAAAAAAAGACTGTATGTGGCCCTTAGTACCATAGTTTAGATATGAGGAGGTGTTAGGTCATAGGTTGGGCTTGATGATCTCAAAGGTCTTTTCCAACCTAGTTGATTCTGTGATTCTGTGATATGCTGACTTCCACACAACACTCGCTTGTGGCTGAAGGCAGAATTGCAATGCTGTTTTCTATTTTTTTATGAAAGTTTTAATCTAGAGATGCCAAGTGTAAACCTCTGTAGCTCTATTCTTGGTGTCTCCTTGACTGTTTCCTACTGTGTAGCATATCTGATTCTACCACTCTTCCTATCTAGGAAGTAGAGGGTTCATTTGCTATTATAAGCGGAGGACATCAAACAGAAAAATGGCCTTGGTTTTACAGAAGCTTGCAGTTTTGCATCATTGCATCTTGGATAGTCCCATAAAAGAAACTCAGAAAAATGCCTGGCCATTCATCTGACTTATTTCTCATAATGCATATAGGACTGTCAGCAGATACAAAAATGTGTCCAGTGCTCCTGAAGACTGGTAAAATCTCAATGAGAGAGTTTCAATGAAAATAAATTCTTCAATAAAGTTCATTAAATAGTTTAAAAAGCTTTCCACTTTGATTCTCTGTTCCTGCAATGACATGACTACTAAAAGCAAGGAAATGACTATACAGCTTTGTTTTATTTGGTGAGGATACAGTATGCAATAAGCAATGAAGACAAAATGTAATTGCAATGTAAATGTTAGTCTTAATTATGGTTACTGATATATATATATATATAAGTAGAATATGAAGCCTGTCTTTTTAATATTTTCAGTATCCAAGAGTACGGCCTGTAATAACTCCCCGCTTTGGCCCTTCCTGCACAGAAGACTTGCTGCATGCGCTCGGTGATTTAGCACAGGCTTATGATGTCCATGTGCAGGTAAGGCCTGAGAGGTCTCTCTGTGTATATGTACAAACTATGTGATAGTTTGTATAGACAGCATACTGACCAGGGAGTTTTCATGATTTCAGAAAAACAAGCCACTCCACCTTGGAGTTTCTTTTTAATTCCTCTGAAATTACTAATAGTACTCTGTAAGAACACTGTAACTTGTACAGGAATTGAGGAGGCTCATAGCTGGGAGGATGTACAATTCATCAAGTCCCAATGCATGGTCACACAAGGAGACTGGCATCCTGTACCAAAGGATAGAGCAACCCTTGGATTGCTGAAAGTTGCCTTCTCTAGTCAGGTGTGTCTCCCTGCCTTCCTGTGTTTCTCTACAGAACAGATTTCAGTAGATAAAATTATTACTCATCAGTGTTACTCATAACGTTGTTAATACAGCAGTAGGATTTCCAATATGATAAAGTTTCTATGTTTAAAAAAGATATATTCTAAAGCTTACAGGTCTGTTGTAATGGAATTTTTTTTGTTACACAGGTCTAAGCATATACTGTTTTAAAGCTATCCTACATTTGGATTTTTTTTCATTACAAAGTAAGCATTTTTAAAATATATGCCCCAGTGGGAGTACAGAAGAGTCAGATTTTTATCTGAGACTAGTAATTAATCAGCCCATCTAAAGATACATGGAGGAGCTATCCTGGTCTCAGGGTCCACTCTGTTGTGGACTGGTTCTTTTACCTCACAGTCAAATCATATATTATTTTATCTATTATTTTAACATTTTCCAAAACCTAAGTTGGCCATTATGTGACCACTCTATTGGGATGAACATGCATAACATTTCATATCTCTTTTAGAGGAACGAATGGAGTTACTCCTTTGGGTCCCAGGGAACTCTCTTATGAAAAGAGAAACCCAAGGACTAGATCTATCTGCAGAATTTACATCTACAGATTGTACATTTATCATTAATAGGTTGCTCAGAAGGTTATAACGTGAGATTCAATGCTATTTAAAGCACTCAATGCTATGTGTTTTTATTTATTACAGAGTCACATAAGTGAGAATGAAGAAGAAGTCAAACTTGTGGAGAACATGTTTCCTGCCTACCAGAATTACACTGAATTGTATGATAAAAACAAGCTGCTAACCAACAAGGTAGCTGCATAAAAACTTCTTCATCATAGCTCAGATTAATTCATATAAAGAATATGATATTTTATTGTATTTACCTGAAAAGTCTGTATTGTTTTGTCAAGGTCAGTACTTCTGGGGAAATCAAATAGGTTTAATGTTCTCTGTTGAGGTATTGGAACTTTAGACAGGCCCACAATTTTCCTAAGCATTTTAGGGGAGATGAACAATAAAGATATTTTATGCTTCATGATAAATTTTCCGAAGGCTCCAGAGAGAACTAGAGCAGTGGAATTAGAGGGAACTGATATTGTAGGAGCTGATAATTCTTGGACAGTGTCCAGTTATCCTTATATTAAAATGTTTTTGCACACTGGTTTGCCTCAAGATTTCCTCTATGGTATTGTTGTAGGACCAGCTTCATTTTTTGTCAGTTTCCTAAGAAAAAGCAGCCTGCCCTGTTGTGTTGTGTGTCTCAACTTCACATGCAGACAGATACACATTACTGCTCTGATTATCCAAAAGCACTCTCATTAGCTGATTTAACCAAGCATTGAGATGCACGGTGGCCTGAAGAGTTGAAATTCATTAAAGCTTTATACTGGTGAGATAACTGTAAGCAAATCTGATACCAGCCCACAGCAATTTGGAGTGCCAAAACGCAGCTTATTAGATAATGGAGAGACCATGCAAATGTGAATATGAACACCTCAGAAACAGTCGGACTGCTTAAACATCAGTCAAGTTGATTTAAAAATTTAGGAGAAAAGTTTCAGAGACACAAAGGCCAGCTGGAAATTCCCTGGGAATTATCTGTTGAACTCCCATTTCTGTGTTCCAACTTGTGTGCCAATAAATTACTTCTTTATTGCTGAAGTATGTAGACAGTATTAACCTTTGTTTTCTAGCACAGTCCTATGCATGCTGATTTGATGTGTCAAGTGAGTGTACTGAAGAGAATTGTAGTGCTGCAAAAACATAGATCTTAATTCTGTCAGACTTTTATATGCATAGAAATGAAAATGGTAACTAAAAGTCATAGTTATTGGTGCTTTTTGGAACCAGGCTTCTGGTCGTTTGGGAAAACATTCTATTAAACACAAGCATAACTGAACCTTAAATATTCTTCTCTCCCCAGCCACCGAAACTAAGACATCAAGTCAATTTTTTTAAGGTGTTTTAAAAGCATGTTTCTTGGAGCTGTTGCTGAAATATTTTCTTTTTAAGATACAGTACAGATTGGTAGAGATATGCTTCGGCACATACCATATGTATGTCCTTAACTGAAGATGTGTCTATCCTCCTTGCATTTTCAGCTGCATTGAGCTTGATGAGTAGAGATAGAAAGGGCCCTGTGCTAATAGGGGAGTCTCAGTGGAAACAGCCTCTGTGCCATTCTCATTTTTATTAGCAGATTTCAGATCTCACAGAGCTCTTGCTCTTCTCTTTCAGTAGGCATTTGGCATATGAGGTAATGCCAATTAGATTTGTCTGGGAATAATTGGTTTATGTGCTATTAAATTACATTATCCTATGCTACTATGTTTTGTGTGTACTGCTTGTGAACTTATTTTTAAAGTCAGCTTTATAGGCTAAGAAATGAAAGTAATTTATCAGTTACATAAAAAATTAGATTATTTTACTTAGAGAATATATGTGTGTGTGTATATATATATATATACCTGGTGCAAAACTTTAGAGAGCCAATGAGAAATATGCTTAGAGAACATACATCTTCCAGTGTATCTGAGATATTCCTAGACCCAGTATTTAACCTCTGTGTTACCTAAAACATGTACCATAGAGGTACTACAGTGCTGGGACAACCAGGGAATTCTTGCTTTTGCTCCTGAAGCTTTTATGTCACAGCAGTCACAGCAAAAGTCAGCACCCTATCTTCTTACATTAATAAATGAAAAAAAGCTGAGGGAATGATATTTCAGGCATACTGAAGTTAAGCAGTTTTTCCCTTATGGATTTTAAAAGCTTCATTCAAGGAGTACGTTAATTTCACTTGATGGCAATGTGATCTTTTGGCTATTGAAAGCAGTGCAACAAAACTTACAGCCACTGAAGTAAATGCAACATTGAGTAAATTGGCGATTCTCTTTTTCTTTAGACGGTAATGGCTCATGCATGTTATCTTTCTGAAGAAGAGCTGAAACTTTTTAGTCTTCGTGGAGCTGCAATTTCACATTGCCCCAGTTCTAACTTTTCGTAAGTAAAAAAAAAAAATTGTGTATAATTAAATAATAAAGCTGTTCCTGAGTCTGCACTACCATTGCAAGGCTGTTAATATGATATCCCACTCTACCATAACTGACATTCTGAATTGAACATGACCATTCATAATCCACTTCTGTGTAGTGTGCTCTGAACTGACTTGTGATCTTTCAGTGTAGTCATTACATCTATATAAATATTTCTTTTTTAAAAATTTGTTTCTTTTGAATGTTCTATCAATGGCAGATTCAGGCCATCTCCCTTCCCTCCAAGTATGCTTCTGATTTGGAGAATTAAATTATATAATGTCTTCTTTCTATTAAACATAAATAAAATAATGGATGCTATCCTGTCAGAGTGAACAATCAAATTTGTTGCACACATACAGAGAACCGTTGTCATAAAATGGCTCTGCAGCCCTGCTCTTCCTGAACTTTTTCTGTATGTATCACACAGAACATGTTTCTTCTTATAATCCAGGTTACGCAGCGGTGTCTTAAATGTGCGAAAGGTCCTGGAACACAATGTGAAGCTTGGTCTTGGAACAGGTTAGTAGTTTGCTGTAAAAATGGTTTCTTTTGGAAACCATTAGGAGATATAAAAATATGCCTTACCTGTCCATATTTAAAAGCCTCCAACTTAAGGTCCTGCTTTATCCCCCCAACTACTTCCAGCATAAGGTAAGCACAGAGTATTGAAATCTAGGTCTGATCCAAAAGTGTTTCAAAGGAAAAAAAAGAGTTTTGTTCCGGTTGTGAGAGTAAACAGGGCTTGGACAACAACTTTTTAGGTTTCTATGTTGTGTCCTCTTCACCTGACTGTGTGTGAAAACATATTGAGAATTATTCATTCAGAGACAGTGCTTAGCAGTAAAACTTCTTGTGTTTCCACATGGATCTCTTTGTAACTTTTAATAGAAAGTTAACATAGAGAATTATGCCCAAAGTTTGTTTCTAAAAATCTGATCCCTTCTAGATGTTGCTGCTGGATATTCAGCTTCTATGCTTGATGCTATCAGGAAAACAATGATGGCATCTAATAGCCTTCAGATCAATAAAGTAAATGAAACAGGATTAACTCTTGAAGAAGTTTTTCGACTTGCTACTTTGGGAGGAAGCCAAGGTAAGAAAAAAATTCTTTCGTGTGTACACTAAAAGAAAGAGAGAGCTACAGCATTTTTTCATATTATGTCTTCCTGTCTTCACGGGCAATTCACAAATTTTCTGTTGCCAGAGTGAAGTCTAAAATGGTATCAGCTGGGAAGAGATATTCTTCAGTCTCTCATACCCATACTAGGCTTTTTATAGATGAGTATTTGTATTGATGTTGAGAGTTTAATAATGCAGTCTTAATGGGTTTTCAGGGTTGTACATTTGCTTTCCAAAGATCCTAAGTTTCAGTCATAAGTCATAAGTGCTCGTATGTTTATCACACTAACTGGAAATTTGTTTTCTAAGCAGCGATAACAAAGAGAAAAAACTGTACAATTGCTGTAAGATCGTGCATCCTGTTTGTCATCAGTTTCTAATTTTGTTTCTGCTTTTTGAGCTGTCAGTGAGGCAGTTTGTTACAAATCAAAACACCATGCATCACCCATCACTCAGAGAAAAGCATAAAATTTAAACAGGATATCCACCATTGTTGTTTAAGGCATAGTTGTATCTGTAGAATACAGTCATGTAGTATCCTGGTAAGTTTTATCGTGATTAGTGTGCACATACTATTACATACAATTTAAGAATTTTAGTGGAACTGATATGATTTAGTGAAGACCAAGTCCACACACAAGTAAAAACTTATTACTCTTTCAGTAAAAATGAGCTCACTACCTCTAAAGAACTGGTCCCATGTCTTTTCAGAGGAACATTTTTGTAGCTGTTAGAAAGCACAATTGGAAACTATTGGTGGAAGTTTGAAAGATGTAGTAAAAATATCATCAAACAGATCCTCTCAGGACTATATTTGAATTCTTGGAGGGTGTAGTGGGGGAAATAGAAAAGACAGAAGATGGACAGAGAACAAAAAAGGGATCTTTTTCCCCACAATATATACTGTTACATAAAGTGTGAGAATAAATTAAATGAGACACAGAAGGGAAAACTTATAAAATTCCCAAACTTATATATGGATTCCGTTCCCAGCTATTCTTGTGCTTTTTCTATCTTAGGTCTACTTGGGAAAGTGTTAATTTTATATATTGATTTTGAGCGTTTTTTCCCTACTGAATCACTTTCAAGGATAGAATATAAATTACTTGTGCAACTTCCACTACCCTGGAGACCGAAGTAGAAATACCAGCAGCAGAAATTCAAATGAGTGATTCTTTGTAGGAATGATTTGCTTGGTTAAGATTCCTAAACACTTGTCACCCTCTTGTATTTAATGTAAAAATTGCATTCTGCTCCAAAACCTTGAGGAATATGAGGTCATTTTAGCCGAAACTAGTACTTAGCCAAAATATTTCACCATTTGAAGGAGTTTAAACATCTTTAAGGTATTACAAACCATACACAAGTTTGTGCCATCTATAAACTTCACTGAAGGCTGAAGTTCCTTTGTTAGAGCAATCTGAAAACAAAGTTATTCGCAGATATTACCACTGAGATAACTTAGTTTCAGAGTATTGGAAAAATTGATTAATTCACAGATACTTTCTACAACTTAAAACTATGCTAATTTATTTCCAAAGAGACACAAAGGCCTCTCTTTGGGTATTCTAAGCACTTAGTTACAGAAGATGAATATGCAGGTTTTCAGTGCATGAGGACCTGAGAACCAGAGGTTGTAAGGAAGCTTTTAAAAAAGAAAGCTGAATCATGGACTACAAGACAAGCCTTACAGGTAGGTATGACACCTTCAGACCTGGCTATGATTTTTTTTCCTATATCATATTGCTCTTTTTTCCTGCAATTACAAGTAGTTAACCTCACTGTACACCTCTTTAATTATCGTATTAGTATACGTTGCTACTTTAATAGGTCTATACACTGTCAAAGTTGCTTAAACTGTTTAAAAAGTGATATCTAATACTGTATTAGCAAGGTGAGTTTTATTATATACCTTACTGTTTCTCTGACTTAATGTCATTGCCCCTTTTGTAGTTGTAGTAACCAATTGTTTCCTAAGTTCTTTTGTTTCTTAAGAATTCAGATGTTAACATACTCACTGTTGAATTTGCTTTCCTGTGTTTTCTCATCATAATCTAAATTCTTGTTTTTCTTAACGAATATCTCAAGTAAGTTGCAAGGTGCTTCTACTGGATGGAAAGAGGCTAATCCTGAAGATATGTTTGTGAGCTTATTTTCTTCC
Organism: Serilophus lunatus; assembly: GCA_013399895.1. Lineage (NCBI taxonomy): Eukaryota > Metazoa > Chordata > Aves > Passeriformes > Eurylaimidae > Serilophus > Serilophus lunatus. The sequence goes on from VXBA01000321.1 coordinate 33,533, forward strand.
TCAGCTCTAGGACTAGATAACATGATTGGAAACTTTGAGGTGGGCAAAGAATTTGATGCTCTGCTAATCAACACGAAGGCTTCAGATAGTCCTTTTGACTTGTTCTCTGCTGATGATTTTGAGGTAATCAGAACAAGATTAATGGTCAAAAACTTAATGGAAATGATGTGGGGAATGTCCATGATACAGGCAGAGAGTTATTCCTGTAACAGGAGTCGAGTGTACTACACCAGTGTTGTCCTCGTCTCAGCCCTAGAGGTTCAGTATTTATGATGACATAGAGTTTGCTATTTGCACTGATAAATGGCAGCCAAGGAAAAGTAATTTAGTTTCAGTCAACACTTTGAGTTCCAACTGAAAAACGGTGATCTGTTCCCAGAGAAAACTTAGGCTGCCTTTGGTACACTGCTGTTATAAAACTAAGCAAGAACTCGAGATGGCTAATTTGAGTTAAACCCACAGTTTTTATGTTAACATTAAAGCAGTGTTGGCTTCATAGAATGAGCACACCTTCTCATACAAAAACCTTTTCTGATTAAAAAAGATTGTTAACAGCAGTTACTTGAATTTATTAATCTGGCCAGACTGTCTGGAAATAATTTAAATTTTGCAAAAAGAATTATTTTTCAGTTTAAATACAAACCTTTTTACCTAATTTTTGAATAAGTAAATGAATTTGAGAACTAAATAAGGGGAAGGCACATACTTATTTATGCCATCAAAATTTTTCAGCGTTTTCTTCCTCTGAAAGTTAATTAAGAGAAAATGTACATGTTAAATTTTGATTTCATTGTTATTAGGGATATTTGGGAAAACAATTTTTATCAGTTCTTTCAAGCTTCAGATATGATGATTCGGGACAGCAGATACTGTTTTCTGAATTTGGTTTTGTTTTTTTATAGGACACTCTCCAGAAGTTCCTGTATCTAGGTATGTTCTGATTTTCAACCCACATAAAATTCTCATGTCCTGCATCAAACACTGCCTAAATAAATGTAGAGGTTAAGAATAAATGTATATATTTATGTATAATTAAATATAGATTTGTGGTGATTAAATATCGTTATTCAACTGTTATGTATACATTAACATGCCCCCAATAATTAGATAGAATTTTACATTAATAAATAAAAATTGACTTATAAATAATGAATAAGAATTGAGTATTAACTTTCCATCTTTGGGACATGGTTAAATAGTCAGCTTCACTTGATCAGTTTACACCACGTTTATCTTTGTCTACAGTATGAGCTAAGTCATATTTTTTAGTCAAGTAAGATCGACACACTAATGACCAGTTCAGAACCAGTTCAGCTCAGAATAACTTCTTTAGATCAGTTCTCAGTGTGAGTTTTTACTCTCAAACAGAAAGGATGTCCTTTAAAACAAACAAGACCCAAACCAAACACTCCCAGCCCTCTAAGGTATCAGGCACTTTTTACAGGGCACTTTCTGGACCAGAGCTCCACTGATCACTGTGTTGTTACATGGAAGTAACTGATCTTACCTCTGGGCACAGTTGTGTTGTCCTTTAACTAGACTTTCGCCTTTTTGAGATGCTGGCTGGGTAAAACATCTATGTTTCTCGCTGGTACCTGGGCCAGTTCAGATACTGTGCAACAATGCATTTTCTGCACATATATATAATATTTTCAGGGTTTGTATCCACTGAATGTACAGAAAATACATGACACCACTGCAGCAGCTGAATGCTATGTTAATTTCTTACACGGGTAGTTTAAACATTTATTGATCCTTGTGGTAGCCCTGACTATATTTATGTGCAAATTTCTGTTTTAATAATGTTATTTCAGGAGATGATCGGAATATTTCTGAAGTCTATGTGGCTGGAAAGCAAGTGGTTCCTTTTTCAAGCTCCGTATAAATCCATTTCCCCTTTGAACAATACTCTGCTGATCATTCTGCATCTGATTTTGAAAAGATTGATTAAATACAGTGCCTGATCATCATTTTTGTTCAATGATATAACACTTGCAAACACTAAAGATTTTATTGGACCTAAAGAATTACTTGACCAAAATTGTCATAGTTCTAGAGAAAATGACTATTTGAACTTCTATTGTTAAAATAGCATTTGTGCATTGATAAGAGATTTGATAAATACCTTAATTAAAGAAGACTCCAGCTGTTCTGTTTAATAATAGTATAGGAAGCATTATGTGGAACAATTACATACTCATTGTCAATAATGCATATGAATTAAAATGAAGACAGAGCTAGTAAATTGATTCTGCAGGTAGTGAATATCATGGGTGAATGCAATTTCTATAATATTACCAAGTGTGTAAAAATTGGTGATATTTTTGGGAATTTAAAACAGTTTTCAGGTTTTCATAGGAGCTTTTTTTTAAAAAAAGGTAATTATTTAAATTAAAACATTATTTTTAAGAGTAATAAGGAGTGTGTTTATAAATAAAAAGGGTCCTTATTAAAGAGTTCAGAACTGTCATTTGTAGGCAGACACTCCACTGAACTACCTTTATCTGAACAACATCAGTGACATCTGAATAACACTTCCGTTAAGTTAAAAGCAGGCACTAAGATATCTCTGGAGGCTGCACAACTGCCAACAAATTAAGAGCATTTTCTGGACTAGAGGGAGTGCTTCATCTAGTTCAGCCTCCTGCAAAATCTTCCCAAGCTTATTTGCTCCTGACTGTTCAGACATATGATGTCACTTCTTTTTGTAAGGGAAGTCAGTGCATTCAAAAAATATCGAAGAGATGGTCTGTTTCTGGTCATTACCACCTCTGACTTCAGGTGAACATCATCACTGGCAAAAGCAGCTCAGCTTTAATGTGCATTTTGTGTCTTTCAACATGGCAGCCATTGTTGCAGCCCTATAAAATCCCCGGTAAAAAATATGCCCTTTTTGCTTTGGAAATCTGTGTGACTTCCTCTCCTAAAAAGGCATATTTGCCTACATTTTATCAGAGCTTCTTTTTTTTTTTTTGGGTGAGATTTTTTTGAAGAGGGGATTGCTTCTTTTTTCTGTTATGTTTTTGCAATACAAAGGATATAAGTTTTATTTCAGTGTTATTAGAGACAAAACTGTATTTAGATACTATAAATGTCTATTGAATATGGTTTTAAGGCCTGCTTCAAACTTCTTTGATTTCACTGAGCTTTATTTTGCACTTTTATCTCACTGCCTGGGGATATAGGACTTCCTCTGTTCACAAAACAGGGGAGGCCATTGCACCAAAGTTTCACTTTATGTCTATCTACTTCAGAAAGAAAAGCATTTTCAGAGCTTATGTATCAGTATGATTATGCCTAGATGAGACAGCATTGCATCACGGTGAAGTATAGCAGCTGATTTGGGCACTTAGAGCAGTACAATCTGTCCAGTGTGGTTTTCTTGCCAAAGCTGAGGGGCCCTACTAAACAGCAAGGAATAGTGTCTTGCAAACATCACCTGAATGCAGTTATGTGGCTTGGTCACTGAGGGTTCACTCAGGTGTCTTCCCAGGGCATTGCACTGTGCTACTGCTTGCCAAGGTACTGCATTCCTACGCATTATGTTCAATGTTTCCAAAGGCTTTAGGAGTCAAGATCTAAGGATTATGATTTCCACATTCCACCAGGATGTTTTCTCAATTTAGTTTTTCATGTGTCCCAATCACCTACATTGTAGCACACTTATTTGACAAATACAGTCTTCGGCTCTTTTGGTTTCCTGATTCAGGGAGCATTTTTTTCTCATGAATTTTGACAGGAATTTAACTGACCAAATTTCATGTTCCAAAACCAAAGATCTGTGAGACACATGCTTTAATCCTCCCAGTTACTGTTTGAAACTATTTTTAGGCAGTTACATGGGTTTCAGCTTTGGCTTTCCTGCAAGAATATTTTCTGTGGTGGAAAAAGATCACACAGCCTTGTGTACAATGTATGCTAGTGCCCTACTACTTTGCCTGCAGAACTATGAAATAAATCAATGCTTTTATTTTAGTGATAGTCTTAACTGTCTCTGATTTAATTGTTTTCCTATTATTTTCTAGTGTTAAGAGAGAGATCCAGTATTTCTTCCTAAAATACTTAGGTGTGGAAAGTTTGCATTTTTTGCAAACTGGGAATACAGAAGAAATTTAGCAAGTTCAAGAATACACTGCTGGCTTAGTTACAAAGGGGCTCCACAGAATAACTGCTGCCAATGAGCTTTGTATCTGAATATTGGCTGTATCCAGGCAGTTTGATTCTTGTTGAATTTAGAGACAAGGTAGGAATTCAGCCTTTTGATTACAGCTTAACTAGTCTAGTATCCAAACAGCAAAGACCCTCAAAATTTATTTGTTACATGAATTCCTCCAGTGGCTCCCTCAAACATCAAATTCAGACTTGTTTCCTTTACCCCTAAGCACCTCAGCATAATCTTGGTCCCTGTTTCTTCTGATGGCATTTCAGGGTCTTTTGACAACAACATGTTAATTAGGATTGAGTGGAGAAAGAATAATACTGCCAGAAAAACCGGCTAAGTGGAGTTATCTGAGGCAATCCCAAAAGCTTGTTCAGTGGAAGATGGCTTATGCTCAGGAATTTTAAGGTTTTAGGTCATACAGAGAAAGTAGTAGTCGAAATTCTCTGAAGTAATTTTGGGGAAGTCACTGAGGATCCTCCTGTGAAGTTTTGGTCCTTGGGACTCTCCACCTACGTGTTGATTGCCAAGATGCTTGTTGCAGTAGCTGAAGGCAGTTACTGCTGAGACTTGTACATCCGCACTATGTGCAGCTTAAGAATACATATATTCTGTTTCCTTGGATAAATGCCCCTACTGAAAGTGCAGTTTGAAGCAGGCCAAATAATGAATTCAGACTCTTAGTCTCTCTTTTAGACACTGAAGTGTATTAGGAAGGCAGCTGAGCCTCCAATGTAGTTGCCCTTAAAATAAACGTAATTCTTGTTTACCAAAAGCATCCTGCAAACTGAACTAAGGTTCAGAAAGGAAGAATGATTGAGAATTCACTTCAGAACAGCACTATTGTTTCAAAGCAAAATCCTGTTGGAGGGTAGGACTTGGACTATTCCTCCTCCATCCTCATTGTCACTGAACTCAGTAGCTGAATACAAATTAGAGCAACCTTTTTCCTCCTTCCTCCCTTTTCCTCATGCCCCCTCAACCTGCCCCCCCCCAAAAAAAAACCAAACCAAAAAACCCCAAACCCTCTCCATATCCTTAAAATGAGACAATTGAACACTGATATCAGTATATGAAAGAAAATAAAGAGGTAATTTTCAGTCAGTATAAATTGACAGACATACGACAGTATAAATTAACTGATTTAAGATAAAACCTCTGGAAAAATGAACATGCAACAGATTCCAGATGTCTCTCCCCATGAGCTCTCTTACGAGATGGTAGATGATGTCTTTGTTTCTTAATTTGTCTTCACGTTCAATGGTTGCACACAAAGGAAAAGCATACACACAAAGGATAAAAAGGTTATTTGTGGAGAGCTTGCTTGTGGGGACAATATGCTTACTGTGTTCTATGATCAGATGAGCTCTTATTTATTATAAATAGAATATATTTGAATTGCTGTTATATGTTGATCTCATTGTGTCACTTCAGGTTTTGAAATACTAGTAAGAATTGCCTATGAATTATGCAGCATTATTTGAGTTGTTCATGTGTGGCAAGTGCAGTTTTGCACTTTAGAATGTTGCCTTGGCTAAATCCTTATATTTATTCTTTTTTTTTTGTGCAATGCTAAGGCTTTGTATGGGAAAATATATGTATTTTTTCACTACTGAAATTTTCAGTAAGTGGAAAAAGCTACTTTAAAATAACCCTGTTTAAAAGCCTGTGCCTGAGTATACACTCATGAATGGAAAAATTGTAATGGTTTTATGAACTTGAACAATAACATTTTAACTTAAAAATATTTACAGATAAATATAATTTTTATATTGTGATCATGCAATGCAAGGTAGCAAAAGGTAACAAAAATTCTTGCTAAATATCTATGACCTTACTGAGAAAAAGCAAACACAACTATTCTGAATTATTCATTGAAAAGGGATACATAAGTCTTGAAAAACAAAAAACCCAAATTCTTTCCAAGAATGTCACAGATTTAAAAGAAAAAAGCTCAGACAAGCTGTTTAAATGTATTATTTTAAGCATTTCCAGGAACAATCCATGATAGATGATGAGGTGGGCAGATTTTAAAATTCAGGATTTGTATGTATAAATGGTATTGCCTTATCTGCAGGCCTGTATGTAGCACAGGTCAACTCATCTGTAAAATTATAGTGTAGAAGGCATTAAAAAAACACCAAAGGATGTTGCAAATTTGAGGAGAAACAGGGGGAAAATTAATTGCAGAAGAGATTTTAAAAGAGAGTGGCAGTGGAATACGAAATACTGCGAAGTAGAAAGGAGATAGTTCAGAGGGACCCATAGAAAGAAGATAACGTTTCTGTGAAATTTTAGGTGGAAAATGCTCATAAAAGAAGATACATTCTCAAGCAATGTTCTGTTAAATATTAGACCTCATTTCTTCTGAAAATAATTGAGTCCCAAAACTGAGCAGATTTCCAAAGCAGTTGCTTACATGCTTAATAACACAAGCCCAAATAATTGTACCTGCTCATAGTATAATTTTGTAACATGTTACAATCTCTTGACTTCTTCTTCAAGATTTAAATCAAAATTACCTATAACAGCTCCAGAAGAAATGTAATTTAAGGGGACATTATGTTTTATTTACAATTGTCTAATGAAACCTTTGGCACTGGACAGGACAGAGGCAGAATTTGTCTGGTCCCAGGGAAGAGTCTCTGTTCCTGCATGCCCCAGACATCATGCCCTGTCACATGCTTGATGGCTGAGTCTGGCAAAAGACAAAACATCTGGTGTGACTGTATACAAGCTGTTTTAAAAATTGGATTGTTTTGAAGTTAAGCACCTGGCAGAGACCACAGCACATTTTAAATTATGCAATTATATATCTTCAAGGTACTAGAAGCTTTGTCTTAAAAGCTGTGGGGTTTTTTAGGCCTTGCACTGTATGGACAACAACTTGTGGTCCCCTCAACAGGAAAGCCAGCGAATGACATCTGCAAAGCTCTCTGTACAAAAAAAGGGTAACCACAATAACAAAAACAATCTTGGGAAGCCAAAAGGACATCAACATAATTAACAACAATCTGTTGTTTAAAATTAATAGAACTGTTGAGTTTTTGTTGAAAGGCTGAATAATATTTTTGGAGGGCAGTTTGCTGGACATTAAAGTGGAAATTCTTTTTTAGAAAATGCCCAGAATCAGAGTGTGTTCCAACCGAGGAGGTCCCCTGTGGTTTTTGCAGAAGCAATAACTTCTGTAGAACTGAATGCGATAGTCATGCCTAGATCCACACAAACCCTGTCATGACACAGAAGCGTGTATTAGCTTTAATTCTGGCTTTAGTTTGTGGTTTCTCATACACTTGATTTTAGCTTGGAAATAACAATTCTGAAGGAGTGAAAGTGGAAGAAGGAGGCTAAAAAGCAGCCTTATACTAACTTGCCTAATGCTTCCACTCAAAATATTTGTCCACAAAGGTAGATGTTACTATGTTTACACAGCTCTTAGTGATTTGGCTTAATGACTTGAGTGAACTGGTAACAATTGAACTCAACCAAGACCAGGACATAAACTGTGAGCAGCTGACAAAAAAGTATTTTACCATGATCTGCACTTAAGTCACAAACAGCTTTCCTTATCCAAGGGTTCCTAGGCGTATTTAGGTACAAAAAACCCCTGGAGATAAGCTTTCAGGAGAAGAGAGCAGTGCTAGTGACAACTGAAGGCTTTAAACTGCATCCAGTCTGGCCTTGTGGTTTTTGATCTGGGTTGTGTACTGCTTTAAGAACTTTTACTGATGAAGCTTTTAAAAAGTGCATACTCCTTAGCTGAGGAAGTTTGCATCCCTTGCTTCAAGACAAACTTTCTTTCCCCAAAGGAGGGTTCACATCTCACTGGAGTAAGTTTTTCTGATGCTGATCTTTGGTTTGGTGATGTGCTTGTCAACTGTTGTTCATAAGCTCTGATTCTTTCATATGTGAAAATTCCTAACTGGAGTTAATATTGTTGAGTTTATCCTTCCTATTGTACTCGTGCAGTTTCAAGGAAGATCAATGTATTAAGAAAAAAAGTATATGTGATTTCCACTGTTCTGCTTTGATCATGCTAAATGGGAAGTCATGTACTGTTGAAACAAAATAAAGAGGCCTTGTGTTTACACCAACCCTCATCTCTTTCTGTATTTCACTTTTAAGGAGGGGAGAAAGCTGGTGAGCTGACTAATGAACAGTGAAGACAAAAATAGACAGGAAAATACACTCTTCTCTGGGGAACATGGGCAACCCCCCATCACAGAAGTGTGCAAACTCTGCTTAGTATGTACAGCATTGTTTTAGGGGACGTTTTTCTAGATTCAGAAATGTTACAGCTTTTGATGTATCTTTATTACCAGACTTACTGACTTCGTAAGTCGAAACCAGTGCTTCAGTAACCTTTTAAGCTTTTTTTCGTGTTAAAGTATACTGTCCTGAATTGCTTGCTTCTTGTGCTTGGCAGCAAGCACACAGAATAACAACTCCTTTGATGTGTGTTTCTTCACTTTCTTACTTTTCAAAGCTTAGACATAAAAATGTCCCCAGTCTAAGCAGCTCTGAAGCTCTCCACAAGTGTTTTTTCTTAAAAGAGGAGGACCACTAATTACACACTGAAGGACTGTATACTGAAATTTTGAGAATTATGTGCAAGCTGTTATTAACTTACTTAAAAGTGTGTGCACAATAAATAAAGCTGTATTTTCATAAATGAGCTTATCAATACAAGTCCTGCGAACGACAGAGAAAAGGCAAGAAAACTTCTTTATGGAAGGCCAGTTTAGGCTTTCAGCATAAGAATTCTGCAACCTACCACTTTAATTTGAAAAATGGCAGTAAGAAATGCATTTGCAGTATTTCATTGGAGTACTACATTGAGGCTTGCCTACTTAAAGCAGTATAAACCTCAGATTTGAGCACAGTTCTTATGGCATAGAGGGTTTGAGAGGTGATTTGAAAATCTGAAAGCCTCTGGGTATGTGCTTAGTAAATCTCAGGCTACAATTACCTGTTTCACTGCAGTGAGTTGATGTAGGCACAGTTTGTACAAAGTTTGCAGTCTTAAAAAAAAGGCCATTGAATATTCCTGAGCACTTTACCTGAACACCATGATTTACATCAGTCTTCTCCCATGGCTGTTAAGAATACAAGATTTGTGGTTTGAGATCAGATACTTGACCACTTATAAATGAACTGAATGAATTTATACTTCATGACTTGAGAGCATGGGTAAAATGCAAAATGAAGGTTGCCTGTCCTATGCTTGTACTCTGTAATCAGCTTTCTTCCAAAGCAGCTAGTTTGCAACTAGTGACTGCATTCTTGCATTAATTCTGATTAAATATGTCCTTTAGGAATTACTTAAAAAAGTGTGGCCATAAATGCTATGAAATCAAGCTGAAACTAGAGAAATGCCTGTTCCTTTCATATTTTGTTCCATTTGTACCATCTCAAAATATAAAAGTATTTTTAGAACCTGGATGTGTTAAACAGTAGATATATTTTAATCTCAACCACAGTTTGAACAAACGTCAAACTCCCAGCATACTGCTGAAGGTTCACAGCTGTAAGAAACCCAGGTCCTCTGATAATTCATACAGAGTATCAATTCCAGCTAGCTTTGTATAGCACTAATACTCATTTTCCCCCTAGATTTTTTTTTTTTTTTTTTGAGGAGGAATTCCCATTGCCATATTTTTATGGCTTGTGAAACAGCAAACAGGTGTGCCAAATGAGATCAGTACTGTATTGCAGCACTTAGCAGCCAGTGCTGAGCCATCCTGCCAGCTAAGGGGCTGTGTCTGTTGGAGCCATTTCCAGCACTGCTATAAAAACTCATGTACTGCAACGGATAACTGAGGGAAAAGAGTTTGAACTGTGTACAGAAGATGCTCTTACACAGAGAGAGAATCACAGATTTTTAAGCCTAAACCTATAGAGAAGTGAACAGCTACAATTCTCTGTTCTGACCATTCCAGGTCAGAGAGGGATGGCTGAGCCATCTCATGAGACCATATCTCATGTCTTCATCATGTACCCACCTTTGGGGCTGAATGTCTTAGTGAAACACTCAGAGAGTGAGTGTGAGTGACCAGGACTGGAGTTGTTTCAGGCACAGAATGTAAGAGCAGCATGATACTGTGCACATGCTGAACAGTCACTGTCTTGACTTTTTTATGGGTCTCCTGCTCTTAAGCATAGTGCTGTGAAGACCTCATTGCTAACAGTTTTGGAGATTGCTTGAACACCCCATTGTTCAGCCAACCTACAAGAGCAGCCCAAACTCTCACTGGAGGCCTGTTGGAGAACAGGGAGCTCCCATCACCATGGCATCCTCATCTCAATAACATTTCAAACTGTCAAGAATAAAATTAAATTCAAATTGCTGCGTTTGCGCTTCTTCTGATACAAAAGACCTGGTTTGAGAGCTGCTGCCATCCTGTAGCAGCTACCACTTCTGGCTGTAGGTGCCAATGTGGAACTAAGGCAAGGTGAGCCAGTATGAGGTGGGACATGGCATGAGCAGCCTTCACAAACTTCTGCACTTCAGTTTGTCCTCTCTTTAAAATGAACAGTGATTGCCAGTATTACCCCTCCTTTCTAAAACCCTTTAAGGAGTTAAAGGAGAAAGGAATGAAAATAAGAGGGAAAAAGGAAAGGAAGAACAAAAGAAATAATGAAAAGAAGACCAGGACAGGAAAAAATTAAAATAAAAAATACCCTCTTGCTTCTTTCTACTGTGTTTCCAAGGCTATATCTTACAGAGGTGTTGCATACCAGTAGGAGCATCCCATGGACATGCGTGGGGGACCCAGACTGTGCATGAAAGGTGGTACCTGCCTGTGCTACTCTCCCCTATTCTTGCACAGCCCTTCTTCCTCTTCTTCTGGAGCATGTCTCCTCAAGACTGGATGGTAGGACATCTACAGTCTGATAATGACCCTTCACAGTGTTGCATCACATCACTTTTTGTGAGCCTCTGATACCTTCCAAATACAGCGCATCACTTAGAGAAGCAACTGCTCTCATGCAATATGCAGTCACTGCCCTAGATGCCTACTGCCATGTCATACCTTTGCCTCCAAAGACATATAAATCTTCCATTAAAAAAGTCTGACTCATACAGATAGTCTAGTGAAACCTAAATTACCTACACATAGTTTAGCTGAAATCCAGGCTAGGCAAAGGTGTAAGAGTCTTAGGTGCAATGCTGCCTGACAGCTGTAGCACTTCTTTGAAAAGTCATCCAGCCTTATTGCAATATTGAAATCTGCTCTGGAGAAGGAGACACAACCTGCCCAAAGAAATACTCAGTTTCTTCGTGTTTAGGCCACAAAACTTGCATTTATAAAACCACTACAACAATAATAAAAAAAACCCTCAGTAACATAGACCATCTTGGATCTGTGGAGGTGCCATATGGTTATTGTCAGAAGAGCAGATGCTACACAGGCTGCAATGCTGAAGGCTACCGCCAGTGAAAGCATGAAATGAGGGTAGGTCATGGCATGTCCCAACTCACACTGTCTCAACTTGTCTCAATCCTTTATGAGTGTGTGAGTCAACTGCACTATCATATCTGTGTAGCTGCAGGATTTGTGCCAGGCTTCCTGGTAGCTCCCACACAGGACATGAAGCTGTAGATTCATGTGTGCATGTGCTTGCAGCTAACCCTCTCCATTATTTTCTAGGTCTTTCCTGCAAACTGTGATTTAATTTAAAGGTCTCGGAGTTGCCTTGGTAACCTTTTTGCACAAAAAGATTTGCTGCTGTGTAAGAAGAAAGTAGATAGACTTTTAAGATGATGAAAAAAGAACTTTGTTTTTGTCACAAATGAGTTGTTTAGGTCACTTGAAGAGTCAGTGTCAAAAGTATTCAAAAAAGCAGGTTTAATATGAATTTCCAAAAGCACAATTTAACTTCAATGGCAAGGTTCATTTTATTACTTACTACATGGATGAAGCATACAAAAGAAAATCAAGTAAGAATTGATTTAGAATGATTTAGAAGGAAACTGAAGACATAAAAACAGTAAGAATGTAAAAGAGTAAAGGAAACCCTCCTGTTGAGTCACAAGGTTCATGATGGACTTCCTCACTTTCTAAACTCCTGTTGAAGCCTGGGTACAGCTGAGTTCAGACTCAGCCTCAGACTTGGCTAGTGGTTTGTATCTAAAGGTTTAACAGCCCTTAATCGTTGACTAATTTAACACTAACAAATTGATTCAATAGGATTCAGTATAAGCACCAGAGTCACCTAATGATAATTCTGAGGAAAATCTTTACAGTGTCACAGCAGCACCAGATTGATGGTGATAATTCCATCCTAAATTAGCCTCCTTAAGAAAAGTTAATGTGATGGATTTCTAAGAAGAAAAACAAGAGTGAGCATTCATGCAAGATGCTAAGATTGTGAAAATACAACTGGAGAGGAAACCTTCTTTGTAGAGGTGTCACTGCTGGGCAGATTCCTGCCTGGCCCCTCACCCATGGCACTAGTAGCCCCAGCACACTGGCTCCTTGGGGGCTGTCAAGAGGGCATGACGGTGCTATCCCTGATCTGGTGACCGTGGTGTGCCCACTTTGAGGAAGGGGTTGCTTCCTCCCTTGGAAAAGTGATACATTCCACCTGGGAAAAGGGGGAGATTGGAATTAAAACAAAACAGTATGAATACAGGTTTTCCTTGGGGAAGGAAAGGTCAGCCAGCTCTTCTAGTCATTCTATTCAGTACAATCCTACTGAATAAATACATTTCCAAGAGAGGTTACTTTTATATCAATGTTCCTGCATTTTTACTCTGTTTTAACCCCAACCAAAAATTCAAAGCAGTAGAATGGAATTTATTTTAAATATTCTTTTAGGAGCATTTTTAATCCCTTCCTGAGTAAAGAGCATTTGTTGTTAATACTGTCAGGGGTAGCTTTTGTTTCTATCCAGATTTTAAACTGTAACAGGAGATACAATTGTTCAGGCACCACTGACTGTGCAGAAAGAACAAGACAAAACATTGGTAACCAAAACTTTGTGAAACACAAAAAATTAATGATGCATTGTCCTATCATCTCACTAAACTGATGGGTATGGACACCATGAAAACAGCATATGAACCACTGGGACAATGGGGGCTAGAGCAGACTTTCTGTTCCTTCCTGAGCACTGGCTGGGCTTGGGGTCACTTGGAATGATGGCAGGAATTTGCAGAGGGAATGCCCTCCAAGGAAAGGGCACTGCAAAAATCAGTCTGTTTCCCATCAAATATGTGGCCACCTACCCTAAATATAAATGCAAAGATCAAAATTATTCTTCCTCAAAGTCAGCAACATCGGCTCAGCTTTCTCCTGCAGGGAAAGTCAGGCAATTGTCCTGCCGGAAGTATTCAGCATACAGCTGCTTGTAAAATTTGATGGGAAATACGTTCTAATGGAAAAGTATCTTTTGGCAGAAGTGTTGTTTCAAGTATTTTATCCATTCCATTAGAATTTAACTATCATTTAGGTAAAATGTTCTTTGGCAGGAATTTTTGCAACTGGCAAGTTTGCAACTGACCCTCAAGTGAAATGTTCTTATTTCTGGGCAAGGAAGTGAGGTAAGCACTCAGATGGAAGGTCATGAGACAAGGAGTTTTCCATATCCCTTTCTCAGTCTGGAATCCTTTTTCTGGGATGCTGAAAAAGACCTGCCCATATAATTTGTTCATGAAGTGTCACTTCCAGAAAATCCACTAAATCTGTCTTAGGCTGGCATCAGCAGAAAATTGCTGCAAGCTAGTGGTTGTTCAGTGGCCTATGATACTCAAAATACAGTTGATTGAAAAAAAAAAGAAGAATCGTAGAGTCATCAAGGTGATGAATCTTCAGGAACATTTAGTCCAATCATCAACCCAGCACCATGATAATCAGCCCTAAAGCATATGGCCATATGGCATATCCAGCCTCTTGTACACTTCAGAGGCTATGATTCCTGAGTAAACTATTCCAATGTCTAACCACTCTTTCAGTGAATTTTTTTTTAATATTCATTTGGAATATCCCTTGCCACAGCTTAATGTCATTTTCTCTCATCCTTTCACCTGGGACATTGCAAGAGAGATCAAATCCCATTTCACTACAACCTCTTCTCAGGTACTTGTAGGTGACAATGTTCCTCCTTTTCTTCAACTAAACACCCCCAGCTTCTTCAGCTGCTTCTCATCAGACTTGTGCTCCAGAACCTTCACTAGCTCTACTGCCCTTCTGTGAAGATGCTCCAGCACCTTAATGTCTTGTGATGAGGGACCCAAAACACTAGATTTGAGCGGTAGTCTCACCAGTGCACGTCCTCCTGGCCACACTATTCTTGATAGAGGCAAAAATGGCCTTCTTGGCCACCTGGGCACACTGCTGGCTCATGTTCAGCTGGCAACCAGTCCATTTCTGCTGAGCACCTCTCAAGCCACTCTTCCTCTGACCTGTAGAGCTTAATGGGGCTGTTGTGATCCAAGTGCAGGACTTGCCAATTTGCCTTGTTGAATTTCATACAATTGGCCAAAGCTCAGCGCAGTCTGTCAAGACTCCTTTGAAGAGTATTCCTACCCTCAAGTAGACTAACAGTCGCACATATCTTGCTGCCATCTGTAAACTTACTGAGGATACACTCTACTCCCTCATGCAGATCACTGATAAAGACATTAAAGGGGCCTGGCCTCAGTACTGAGCCCTGGAGAACACCACTGGTGAGTGGCCACCAACTGGATGTAACTCCATTCACCACCAATCTGTGGGCCCAGCCATCCAGCCAGATTTTACCCTGAGTTCGTATGTCCAAGCCATGGGCTGCCAGTTTCTCCAGAAGAATCCTGTGGGAGCTGGTGCCAAATGCTCTACTAAAGTCTAGACAGACAATATCCAAAGCCTCTAACTTACCTCTTAAGGAGGTCACCAGGTCATAAAAGGCAATCAGGCTGGTCAAGCAGGACCTGCCTTTCCTAAACCCATGATGGTTGGACCTGATCCCATGGTTGTTTTGCACTCGCCGTGTGATGGCAGTGAGGACGACCCCATGACCTTCCCCAGTACCAAGGTCAAGCTGACAGGCCTGTAATTCCCTGGGTTGTCTTTCCGAACCTTCTCATAGATGGGTGTTATGTTTGGGACCTCTCCAGTTAGCCAGGACTGCTGGTAAATGATTGAAAGTGGCTTGGTAAGGTCTTTCACCCTCTCTCAGGTGCATCCCATCTGGACTCATAGCCTTGTGGGTATCTTACTGGCACAGCAGATCACTAACCTTTTCCCCCTGGATCATGGGCTCTTCACTCAGCTCTCCAGTCACTAACTTCTGGCTCTGAGATCTGAGAATCCTCAGCACAACTGGTTTTGTTATTCAAGACCAAACTAGGTATTAAGTACCTCAGCTTTTTCCCCACCCTGACACTACGGTACCCTCTGCATTTAGCAAAGTACAGCAACTCACCTTATCCATCCTTTTGCTGTCAATGTATTTATAGAAACTTTTCTAGTTGTCCTTAAGCACAGTGACAAAAATAAATTCCAGTTTGGCTTTGGACCTTCTAATTTTCTCTCTAAATAACATCCTTTTAGTTCCCCAAGTTACCTGTCTCTCCTTCCAGAGATGATACACTCTCTTTTTTTTCTCTCTGAGTTCCAGCCCAAGTTCTCTCTTTAATCAGTCCAGTCTTTTTTCTGTCCTGGCTTATTTTATGGCGTGTGGGAAGAGCCTGTTCTTGGACCTTTAAGATGTCTTTCTTAAAGCATATCCAACTTTCCTGGACTTCTTCAGGACTGATTCCCAAGGAACTCTGTCAATCAGTTTCCTAAACAGGCTGATGTCTGCCTGCTGTAATTTCAAAGCAGCAATTCTGCTGGCACCCCTCCTAATTTCACCCAGTCAAAAACTATCATTTCATGATTGCTGAGCCTAAGATGATCTCTCACTACCCTATCTCACATCAGCCATTCCCTGTTCATAAACAACAGGTCTAGCATGGCACCTACTCTGCTATGGTGCTTTACCAGTTGTGTCAGGAAGTTCTACATCCCATGATCTAGGAACCTTCTAGATTGCTTCCTCTCTCCTGTGTTGTATTTCCAACAGACATAATTGCTTCAGACTGTTAAAATGCTGCCATAAGAGGGGGTTGAAATGAAAGAGAAAAGCAAAAGCCAGCCAAAACTTATGCAGAAGTTAGTTACCGAGTAAGGGTGTTCCTAAGGTCTGGCAGCAGTAGTGTGAAGGTATTGTTGCCTTTTGCTGCTTTTCTTGTTTGGCATGGGCTTGACACAGTTGTTTTCTGAGCCAAAGTGCTAGCAATCAAAGAATTTTAATAGCCTGATGAACACCAAATGGGCTGGTGAGTGGATTTTAGCCTCCAAAGAAGCAGATACTTTGTGGCAGTGTCTGCTCTAAGGTAAAAATAGAAATGGTTACTCTAGGCTTCATCTGATTTTTCCCACCGGCATGATATAATGGAGCTGTCTTTGGTAGTGTCTGTTTAGGCCCCAGCAAGGGGCTGCTGAACATCCCCTGGCACTCCCTTATGCATGGGAAGAAGCTATTGTCCCTTCAGAGCATGGGGGAAGCATGGATGTGGCAGGGACACTTGAAGAAGCAAGGGAGAGGTGGGTGCAGAACCTGGCACTGCTGCTTTATATAGCAAGAGGCACTTGGGGCATCCCCAGATGTTGTACCTCTGCTACTGTTAGTGGAACTCACCCATCTCCGAGATTGCTTTTTAACTCAGATCACTCGACCAACACAAATCAGGAAAGAATTGTGTATGTTAGGGTGGAGCAGGAGAGCAAAACACAGGCTCAAGCAGTTAGTGGCAGTAGTCTGGTAATACGACACAGCTGGAGCCAGAACTGGACCATGTCCTTCACTGACACCTCCTGTGCTTTATCTTCCCTCATCTCCACACTGGGACAGCAACCCTAACCCACCATCATGAATGGCTCTGGGAAACAAAGAGGAAGAGGCTATAAAAATCCTAATGGTATTATTCACTGCTATAACCTTTGGTCTCCAGCAGCTATTTGCAGATTGAGTATTAAACGCCTCTATCTACTGAAGGCTGGTCAACACAGAGAAATGACTCTGTACTCAACTGTGATTCAGCCTCAGCAGATGGCAAACAATCACTTCTGCTTACATGAAATAATGAAAAAATTAACTTGAACTTCAAGGTCTTTTCCTAACATGATTTCCAATTTCTAGCATAGAAAATCTTGCTGAGAAGCCAGTTAAGTATTACCACTGTTGGCCTTTTATTTATTGACAGGTCCATAGATGTAATTACGAGTACTATCACCTTAAATCAAGTGCAATCCTATTTCTGCAACCTGCAGATGACCGGTTCAGACTCAGCTAGCAAACCTTGAAGCCACAAGGGCAAATGCCAACCTTTGCATCACTGCTATATGCCTGAAGCTATCAGCCAATTGTTTCAGCACTGAGAATGGAGCTGCAATTCCTCAGCAATGTGTGCAAAAACGAGTGTAGTGGTCTCACCTCTCCTGCTTATGCATCATCCTTACACTCAATCTGGTACTCAGTCAACTTTCTACAAGCTGCTGTGGTGACTGAACTGGCAACAAAACATCCAAGACTTTGGTCATGCAAAGTGAGTCAGAAGTTGAGCTTCCAGTAGAAATACACAAATCCGTATAGGTATTATCTATCAGATGAGTCCAGTACAGCAATAAAAGGAACCAGCCCAGTCTCATTCTGAAGACTGAAAGGGATCAAGATTTTTCCAGGGTCATAAATCTACTTTCCCCTCATAAATCCCATGCTACTTAAAATACAACTAAGGAAAATCTACTTTAGCCTAATCCTGTTTAAACCTAGTCTGACCTGGTCTCCTAGAAGCATTATCAAAGTCAAACAGTCCTGTGCACAAACTGTTTCATAGGCTCCCTTGGGAACTCAGGGTATACTCAGTATGTACCCAACATCTTACAGACCTACTAAAGAAAACTTCAATCAAATCTGAAAATACTGTCTGCTCAAGGAAAATCCTCATCAGAAAATGACATAGATTGGGTGGGCTTTACACAACATAAACGTAGTCTATGTTAAAAAGTCCATGAGCAGGAAGGAGGAACAGTAAATTATATGGCTTTTCCTCAGATCTGTGCTACAGTCTCAGTGATATTGCCAAGAGAACATTCACAGTAGAACCTCATCCTGTCTTCCTATATTATAAAATCACTAATCAGGAAAAATGGTAGAGAAGGGCATTGTAGGTCTCCAGAGATGAAAGATCTGAGCTATAAGGGAGCATTTCTTCACCTACATGTTTGCCTTGTGCTTCTAACACCTTTTTCACAGGAGTACACCAAGCTGAAAAAACATTACCACCAAAATACTTTCAGACAACAAAATATATTAGCTACATGTCAAGACCACTATCAATGAACTCTGAAAATAAAACCAATGAGCTTGGTTAACATTCAATGACACCTTCCAGACACTGGATAAAGGAACTGATAAGGCATTTCACAGAATATTCTGAGCTGGAAGGCACCCACCAAGATCATTGAGACCAACCCTTAAATGAAGGGTCCATACAAGGATCAAACCTCTGACCTTGGCGTTATTAGCACCATGCTCTAACTGAGATGTGATTGCAGTGAAAACATGAAGTCGACAGAAAAGTTCTGTAGTAAGCAGGGCCCGTATACTGAACTGTGGCTTCAGTTTATCCTTTTCAGGTCAAGTTGCCTCCATTTATATTGATTCCATTATTGTACCATCAGAAGGAGCTATAGAAAGAACCTAGAAACTTATAGACTAGGAAGGGACTAAAAGTGACTTACCATCCACAGTGCTCACAAGCCTATGAAAACCTCAAAACTCTGATAAAAACCCCAAAGCAAGTATTTTAAAACTATTGATTTTCCCCTACTCAAACTAAACCATAGTGAGGATGGCTGGCTATGAATATGCAAGAAAGTAAAACCAATTCAGATGTAGTCACCTTTTACAGTAGCTTACCAAATGATTCAGTGGGCAGTTAAAGTGTCTGGAGTTCAAATAGACAAGTACATTTGGCTATTGTGCAGTCTCTGACTCTAGTTCTTTCCTTGAATTTTAACACTTCTCATGAGCCATGTCAGCTTTGGTGCTTCATACAGTAAACATGTCTCTGGTCTCAATGGAGGGTCATGTTACACTGATACTCAGAAAAAAGAAAAGGTCACTGTAAGTACTGCACGTGAGGCTTTTGTTCAGTTGCATCCTTTAAGATACAGACTTTTAACAGGAAGAAAAATTAAAAAGATGAAGGCATTTTAAATTTTATCTAAAAAATTCCTTGATACTCATACAAACCCCTATACACTCTAAAAGAAGACAAAAAATTAAACATAACCATTATCCAAAACAAAACAAATTAAGAACTTACTATAGTCACAGTAATGCAATTGAGAAATGTCACTTGTGTATGGATCAAATCTAGCATCACAAAGCAACTGCAGTGATTTAGGATTGGAGGCATCCCAATGGGAATTTGGAAGAAGGAGGGTTCATGCCATGAGTCACCAGTAAAATGCTGTGGTGGTTTAAAGCACTTTTTATCATCCACGGGCAGTTTCAATAATGGTGATGGAAAACTGAACAGAGTTGGCAGCAGGTGAACAGTTTATTACAGGGGGCTTAAATTAGGGAAGGAGGGATAACCCAAAGGGACCCCAAAATTACACAGAGAAACGCTTGACACGTAGAGAAAAAAAAAACATAAAAGGGAAAAAAACAACAACAACAAAAGACCAGAAAGGGAACTGTTCCCTCAGCTAGATGGCTAGCTGAACAGGGGGGAAGGGTAGGAAAAGCCATCTCTTCCCCTTCCCTCTCTCCTGGAAGCAATCCCCAGGCCTTCAGGCTCTCTGAAAAACACAAGAAGTAAAAACGACTCTCTCCCACCTCCTCCCCGAAGGGTTACTTGCTTGCAGAGAGAAATGGGTGGAATCATGCCGTGGGGGCCGGGGCTGAGGAGAGTAGGAGCTGTGCGTTCCTCCCGGATACGCAGCCGAAGAAGAGCGAGGGCAGGGCTGTTGCCTCGGCTTTTAAGCCTTCTCTTTCTCGCAGGGATCTCGCTGCCTTCTTCCAGGTCAAACCATCTCTCCATTGGTCAGT
>VXBA01000321.1:54061-75528 GCA_013399895.1 Serilophus lunatus
CGGGGGGGCAGGGGGAGCCCAGGGGAAACGAGAAACTGCCGCCAGCATCCCGGCCCCAGCCCCACCTGGGGAATGGCCGGGGACGGGGGCAGCCTCCCGTCCTCCCCTTCCCAGCTTTTCCAAGGAAAACTGAATTTCACAAATAGGGAAGTGGGTTTTTCTTACTCTTTCCCCCAAAAAAGTCTGAGGACCCCCTCAAGCCCCGAAGCCCCCTTTGACCATCCCCCTCCGCGATCGCAGCCCCCTCAAAACCATCACAAATGCCTAGAGAGGGAGGGACATCACCCTACAACCCTCTCAGGCACCCACTGTCAGTTAAGTGCAGGCCTTGGGCCAAGATTCGTTACACAATATATAATCAGAGAAACACAGAATATTCTGAGTTGGAAGGGACCCACAAAGATCGAAATCCAACTCCTAGTCTACCCTGCATGCTTGTACCTAAGTGGAAGAGCAGATATCATTACGCATTTTTTGTTTTCTCTCCATAATGAATAAACCTCAGATTGAGAAAAGCAGGGTTATTGCTGCTTGAGAATAAATGCTGTGAGCTGGTTGTAGTTACAGGGAGAAAAAGAGCTAGTACTATAAGGGGGTTTAATAAAGATGTAGGTATCTTACTTAAGGGGTTTAAGCCAAAGTAACACTCACTTGAGAAACCCAAATTCCAACGTTGCTATAGTGCTGGCCATAAACTGACATGAGTAACACACAGAAATGAAACTAGCATTAGAGAAACAATTTATCATCTACATCTTACCATCTACTACCTGAGAGTGGAGACACAGCTTCTTCAGGAAGCTATGACAATAAAGTGGTAAAGATTTTAGCTACGTAAATAAACAGGCCATTGTTTTCGTTTGCCATTTTAAGCATTGATTCTTGCATTTACTTCAGTATGTCATCTTTGCCTCTATTTTAATTTAAATCACAGGCACCTGATAGTTTGCTGATTTGTATCTTACAGAATTCAGTTCTTCATACCATCAGAAATCTTGGTTCGTGTTATAGGCTGATGCATCACTTTAAGGTCTGTGTATTTCTTTCAGCAAAAAAAAAATCCCAAATCATAACTCTGCTTCTTTGGCCATCACCAAGTTACTTCTAAAATATGCAATTTAAAGGCTGAAGCACTTTCTGCTAAGTGTTTACAATAGATTAAGAGATACCTCAGGTCTGTAAAATGGTATTTAAAACTCTGTGGTGATAACTAATTCACACTATGCTCATAGATGGAATTCTGCTCCTGGACTCTGCTTTGACATTTCCACGAGTTTTCTAACTGCTCAGGTTTGCCATATATGAATTTATGCCATTTATGTCATCAGGTACTTTCAGGTGTACTGCCAGAGCCCTTTGTTCCTCTCAGAGCAGAGTCCATCAAGCACCCTCAGTGTTTAATTACAAAAGATCAAAGGATTCAGTAGCAAGTCATTTGTGAGAAAATGTGTTTTGTAGCTGGCTGAGAAACTCTTGAAACAAAAATTGCACATTTGCGAAGTTCCTGATTGAATCACAACTGACACTGAAAAAAGACAATTTCCTTATTTGCTGTACATTTCCTCCTTTAAGCATACACACCAGATGTTGTAGAGCAGCTTAGGAACACCAAGAAACTGACATGCACTTCGAATTTTGACTCATTACAGACACCAGACATGAGTCACATCCTTATGTACCCTTTCAATGACTGAGACATGACAAACAAAAGCATCTAAGACCTTCCCTTACAGCTGTGAATAATCACCTTCCAAAACAGAGTAACTGATGAAGAATGGTTTCAAAGGGCTAAGTACCACAAAGATTGTCAGGGCTTCTCAACACCATGGCATCTTTATGTATCACAACGATCCAACCAATCAAGTCATCCAGGAGCTCATGAGCTTTGCAGCAAGAGGTTGAAACCCCAACGAAACCCACAGGAAGGCTGTCTTTAGGTTCCAAATTTCAACAGTAACAGCTGCCAGTAAATTTGCTCAAAATCCACTGGAACATAACACAGCTAGGCAAGAATTTCAGATTGAAGATTATCAAACAGTTTTTCCATCACCTAGATGTTTTCATTTGCTCATGTGTTTGTATGGTCCTTTTTGTTTCCTAGTTACCAGATGGTGGGGACTTTTTTAAAGTTGTTTGGAACACAGAGACTTGTCCCACAACAGTTTTTATGTAAGAGCCAAAGGTTAAATGAGGATCAGTGATAGAAACAATTGCTTCACATTTCTTGGAAGATATGCAGCATTTACATGTAAATTTAAATACTTGCCCCCCTGCCTCAAGCAATTTGTCAATACCTGCTCCTTTTAAACAACCTTCCCCTCCTTTGTTCAGTGAGCATCAATAGTTAGAGCTCCCGAGTGATTATACACACTATATACACTATCAAAAGACCAAAGTTCTGAGGAGCTTGCAGACTTAGCTTTCAGGACAGGTTCATATCCCACTTAAGCGTAATATACATGATTCAGTTCGTGATTTTAGAAGAAAAACAGGGATTCTTCATTCCTTACTTTCCCATACAGATATAGAGAGATCAAATATTTCAATAAGTGTTTGAAAGTACATCATCTGTATAGAAAAAAGCAGACCATGAGATGACATCATCATAATCATTAACAGTATCAGAACCATTACCTCTTCTAAATCATGCTAGCCAAGACAGCATCAAAACCAGGCAGTCTCTTCAAATACCCAGTTACAGGACATTCTAAGGTTCAAAAGTAAAAAAAAAAAACAAAACCAAAAAACAACAACAAAAACCCTATTTTATGCTGTAGTAGTCACTGATATTGTTTTAATAAAAAAGGAAGGAATATTATCATTTTGGTGTTCCAAAGCAGTTCCATGATGAAGCTCTAAAATTAATTCAGGAAAATGAAGTCCCAGAGCACACCTTGTGATCCATTAATGGAGGTACACACAGTGACTGAGTATTAACTTGTGTTATCAGCTTGCTGATGGGATAGACATCTGTTTCTGAAATAAGCAAATTTATGTATTTTTCACAATCCAGCAGTGAAGATGTCTTCGTCCATGGTAACATGTGCTGTATACTGTGTCCTTTTCCTTCCTACTGGGAAAGATAAATCAGGCACATTTACCATTTATACTTGGCTGCCAACAGCGACAGTAACTCTGCCGTCTTCTGGTGAGACGTGGACAGAATGGTGTAGTCAGTGTACTGGCTTGATTGTAAAAGATCCACGGGAAGTAAGTTTGACCTTCATTGCTAATTCTGTCCTTTGGTCCCTTTAAGCACATTGTTGTTTGCTGGCATTTTTGTCAGGCCTTCAAGTAGTTACCTGTATTCCAGTTGCTCAAGGAAGTTGTCTCAAAAGAAGTTGTTATATCCAAGAAAGAAATAAGGACATAGGCGGGCCTAAGTATAGGGACAACATCTGTTAGAACTTCGTATTAACTTTCAACCTCAACCTCTGCAAGGTCATATTCTCATTACAGAAGCAATTAAAACCAATGAACTCTCACAAAAGGAAGTACTTCCTTCTGTACATTATTTTTATTATTTACATAATACAATATAGCATAGATGCTGAGTAGTTTATGTGCAATACATAAATATGAACTATCTGTACATGTTTGCATATCTAATAACTCAGAAGAACAAATTTAGAAGCAAAAACCTGACACTTGTAATAGTGAAGTAAAAACCAAGACTGAACACGGGGAACAAAAATCAGAAGGTTGGGAGTAGTGCCCTGTGTACTTACGTAACTATTTACAGATGAGAACAGGCATTACCACAACACTAATCTAAACCATATCTGTTTATATAAAAAACACAAGTTTCATACACCACAAAAACCCCTTCCATTATAACACAGAAGTGATATATATATATATATCACTAGACAAGCATCAGTGAAGAATACTGCCTTTTCTAGAGTTGTTATTGTACAATGCCATAGATAATGCAGCCCATGCAATACACCCAAGAACACTACAGTCCTATACCCAAGTACAATTAAAATGATAAAGCAGCCTTCCAAAAGTGGTTCCAGCTACCACTTAAGTCTACAACAGCCATGTTGAGTATGGGTTTCCATGCAGAATGGTGCAACCATTACATTTGAAACTAGAAAAATTAAGTCCTAATATTCTTCTGAACTCAGAACACACATAAACTAAGTGGTGAATGAATAATAAACTGCTCTAGTACTTTGGAAACTTATTTAGACCCGTGTTGCTTGATAAGAGTTGCTGTGGTATGTCTAGAAATACATGTAACTATTTTGTAAACCAATCTTACAATATTGTGCTACACATTTTTTAGCTACACAAGGAAAAGCAGACAACTCTGTTGCAGGCCAGTTCATAAGCTCCTAACAGGACAGTTCCTTTGGGAACCTCTTTTCAAGATTCTGAAGTTAATGCAACCTTTTCCAAAACAATTTTCTTCTCCTATGTATCTGATTTTTAGCATTTTTCTCACTGTAATCGTTAAGTGACTTAAATATGGCACCAACACTCACCTTCCTGGGATGGTGAACCCTTCCACACAGCTCACTTTCTGCTGGAAAACTAAAACGGAGTGTGAAAACTAAAAGTAAAATGAGATTTTAAATGATAGAAGTAGACTGCCAACCGTTTCAATGTATCCTTCTCCAAAACAGGCATGTAATATTAGCCAAACATTAAATACCTCAAGCACATCTCAAAAGGCAGATCTGCTGCACACATGCAGACAGCACACATCTGTTTGGCACATGTGAACTGGAGTCTGTCCTCTGTGCATGTGTATTCCTGTGCAGGTTTCTGAACATCCAACTATATTCTGGGGAGGGCATATATGTTTTCAAGGGCTGTATCTATCTAATTCTGCCTGTAGCAAACATCCAAACATCCTGAAATATCATTTAGACAGACAGGACTAGAAGTAAAACTTTGGAGAACAAAGGAAAATGGCCATGCACCTGCTCTTTCATGGTTTTTAGGATGTATTGAAAAAGAAAGGCCCACAAAAAGTCAGTCTTTTCACAAGCAAGTTAATTTATATTCTCTGAATTTTTTCAGCCACAACAACTGGATTTTCTTTTCTGATTTTTGCCGCAGCTTCTGCTTTGTAGTCGTACGGGCAGTTATGCTTGTCAGAATAACGATGAAGTCCACAAAACAAGTTTCCACATCGGCAGTCAAATCCTGTACACAAAAAAAAGCAAATTCATTAGAAGATTCATTTTTAACTAGGTTAAGTTGTTAATTAAGGGTGTAGTTACTACAAAAGAGATGTTAGTCTACTTTCATGTACAGAGGAAGACAAACGAATAGCTGAACTAAGTTGTTTGAATCTTGAAGAAGTAAATTAATTTATTGTAACAGTTATTTTATCAAGTTTAATTTACAGAGCGGCAACTAATCACACAGATTTGTTCAAAACTGACAAAGTATTCTTGTACCTGTAAGGCCAACCTTCTTCCTGCACATGAAACATCTGTTCTTCTTTGGTTTTGGCAGCTCAGCAGCTCTCTCTTCAGTCTCTGAAGTACCAGGCTGAGAAGCTGATGGGCTTGGCTGAGTAACGACTGTTAAAGCAAGCAAAGGAAATGGGAGTTAAGTTTGCTTTTATTGACTTCATTAGCTATTCAGCAGTATGCATGTATTAGGGATTAATTCACTCACTAAGACTCCGGTATTTGTTGTCTAAAGTACTATATAGACTAGTCTACAAAAATGTGAATCAGAAACATGTGAATCAGAAATAGGGATTTTTAGATGTTCTATGCACCTCTTCTGCCTCTACCCAAGACAAACAGATTGACCTCCACACTTCCACCAGCTTACTCATTACACCTATAACAGGCTTGAAGAGCATTCCAGAAATTCCATGTACATATTTAATATTTAAAAAAATCATATGATCAAGTAACATTTCATCTAAAACAGCTACGATATTGTCACAGCTAAAGCTGCTGAACACAGGGAGATCTGTAGAAAAATATAGTAATAGGAAGGCATTTTATAAACAAATGAAATTCAGTAATACGTAACTACCATAGGTACTGGTTTTGGGTACCTGAAACAGTTCAACAAGACAGCAGCTAGCAAGCCACTAATTCTGTGACAGATCCAGAACACAGCTATAAAACACACAGTTCAAAAGAGCCCTCACTGAAATAACAAAGTGCAGATTTGATTGAATATATGTATTTTTTTTCTTTCTTCAGTGTTCAAGCATGTATAGTCAAAATGAGTAATTTCTCAGTTGCCTCTGTTGTGAGCATCTGAGACAAATGAGTCAAATAGTACTTAAGTTCTCTGAAGAATAAAAATGTGTCCTCCTGTGAATCTATTCATTTTACTTAAAAAGGTATTTTTTTCCAGATTTTTTTTATTGATATCCTCTTTATATCCAAACAGGAACCACGGAAAACTGAGAAAGGTGCATCTGCACACAACTTTAATACCTGGTACAACGTTGCTGAAGACTCCCCAGCATCTATTGTTCTGGAACAAAATAAATTAGAAAACGCATTCCAGAAAAAAACACATCATATAAGCTTTAGGGATTTATTTATAATCAATTTGATACAGACAAATATAGTTTGTTAACTGCGATTCTTTTGGATCAGTACCTGTTTTTTAAAACTGCATTTGGATTACAATTCATAGGCATTACTTCACTTGAATTTTACCAGATCAGTTCTCCTATTACAATGCCAAAAAACTGAGGAGCAACAGATTTTCAGAACTGGGCAGGTTTTCATTAACTAATGTTTTGGGCTTAAATTACTACCTGTGGGCACTATAAAATGTATTACCATCATGCCCAAGGGAAGACGATTATCTTAGCAGACTAACATAATTCCAGTATTGCAGAGCTGCCTGAAAAAACTCTGCACAAACAGACAATTGATTAAGAATTTGGGAAAATTTCCTTCATATAGTAGTCTGAAGCAGTGAGGACAGTGATGGAAGAAGTTAGCCACATAACTGGCATAACAGCTACTCAATCTGCATGTACAGGGGTCCTACAAACTTGAGAACAAAGCTCACCACAAAAAGCACCAGACCCTCCAGCCACTGGTATGCATGCTGATACTGTGTCTGGGAACACTGACAGACCTAACTAAAGGCTGGTCATTCAGAAAGATAATGACATACAAAAGCACAAGAAAATACAAAAAACACACTGTTGAAAAAAAAAAAAAAAGATTGTTTAAACATACTTGGCTTCAAAGCCATTTATTTTTAGTGGCTACCATTAACCTTCTTTCTTTTACACATCTTATTTCCATTTAAATACCTTCTAAAATAAGCAGAACAGGTTCCTCAAGGAAAGGCTCACCAACTTGGTAGACACATTGCTTTGATAGCATAACACATGGAAAGGAATAGAGTTTACTAAGTCATGCATTTAACCCTGCAACTCAGCAGGGCAAAAAAAAGCAACTGTGAATCATACTCCTAGAATATTTTTGGTATAGTATGACTGTATTACAATTCCATCCTTACTAAGTGTATAAGCTTATTTCTTTGAGAAATTCAGACACAACTGCACTGAACACATGCCACTGCTCCATTATGAAATTGCAACAAGTAAGTTGTACTAACTAAATGTAAGTTACAAGAACACATATCTCCTTAGACATGTGAATTACAATCAATTGAGTTACATCCATCATGCCTTTCTTCAAGTGTTAAGATACAATTAAATGTCTAAGCACCAGATTTGTTCTGAATGAATCCAGGTTGGACCTTTAAACTGTACAAAGGAAAAAAAAAATCCCTGAAACGTCCCCCAGAAAATCAAGACGAACAAGCTTGTTAAGCTTTGTTTATTTTTTTCTCAACTTTTATGCCTTGTCTGGTCAGTTGCTTCAATTTCAAAAGCAAACAAGTATAATTTTATGTTACAGACTGCTAAAATAATTAGGTGCCCAGATGTAATTCTATTTTAAAAATTTTATTTGCTAATGAAAATCTAGCAGAAGAGAACTAGACTTCATATTGTAGAAGATACAGTTCATCATCTGTTACTATCTGGTTATAAAATTTTTGCTATGGTCAGACTATACTTACAGCCAGACTGAATCATTAATTACTCCATGACTGCAGCATTACCTTAGAGAATTACACCTCAAAGAAAGTATTAGCTTTGGTGTTATGAGGTGATGTGAATTATTTACCATTGTTTCAGTATGTCTTTGGACCAACACGTTATGGATGCAACTGGAAAAAAGATGATAAAAAAATCTGCCTCGTCCAGATACAGCAAGAATATTTTACAAAAAGTCTAGGGCACCTTCTCTTGCCTGCAAGACACAGGTCAGTGTAACACTGAATACAGTCAACACTAAGATGTACAACAAGCCCTAAAAATAGTATATAGGACATTTTGTTATGCTGTCCAGGATCTTTGTCAAATCATACTTAAAAGGGAACTTGGGCTTTAGAGCTGGTGAGGCTGTCTTATGAATTTACAGGTTAAGTTCACAGAAAGTTAGTTCCTTTCTTCAAGTTTTTTCCATACACATTAATGTTCTCTGGTAGCTTTTACAGTGAGCTCTATACAAGCTTGTGATAGCTTTTACTGGTTGCAACCTGTGAGATCATTTATTACAATACGTATCTTCAGTTGCTTTGGATTTCTCCCCCATTCTTATTGATAATGCGCTGGGTGATACTATCTATCATACAGTTAACTTACAGTATCTGAAAAACAGGTCATATGTCAACAATAAATAAAGGTTTCCTTTACAGCTGGCAAAATAACAGCAGTTCTAAGAAGAGAAAAGTTACTCATGACTTCACCATTACTACCATTTTACATATTCCTATTTCTGTCTTGCCATATTCAGGAAGGATTTCATAACAAGGCATAATGGGTTATGGAACACTGGAGCAAAGTCTAAATTATTTTTCAGTTGTATAACAAAAGCCTACTCGGACAACATCAGTTACAGGAATGCAATATATGCAAAAATCCCCTTTCAGACCATATATAATGAAACTTCCAATATCTTGTATAACCCTATTTCAGTTCATGTCAACAGATCCTTGACTTAGCATGACTTATGCAAATGGTAAAATCCTTTGTACAAATACTGAGCAATGAATAACCAAGAGTCAGAGCAGTCTTTGTTGGCAAAAATATAACCAGATAAAAATCACTTTGATATAGTGCTGGGTAGCATCTGCTGCATTTTTAACCTTGCTGACTTCACAGCTTAAAAAAATGCATTTTATCTTCAGCTCGAGTGAACAGATTTTCTATTAAACATCAGCTTTTAAAACTGTGTTCTAACTGTTAAATTAAATAAAGTGTGAATATGTTTAAGTACAAAACAAGTGTGTAGAATAACCATTTGAACAAACTGATATAAATTCACTCACTCACTAGCTGTAGTTAAGCAAGCTCTCCCTCCCTCCAAGAAACAGTTTACACTTGAAGTTTAACTATTACATCTACACCTATCCAGCATGAGAACAAAACTGTTAAATGACACCCCACACATAGCAATTAGAGCTGTAAACATCCTACGTTACTGGAACAATGCCTCGGTTATATCTACAGATTACTCAATTAGTTCAAGAAGCCTAAGCAGCTTTTGTTAATGTTTTTAAACCACATATTCCCTTCCCCCACAGCCTCGCTCCTTTTTAGAATGGCATTTCCTAAGCACTGTTCTCCAAATGCAACAAGCCATGTTGACTGCCATGAGTCAGCTGGAATTGTACTGCTGATAACACACAGACTCTTAATAGTTGGACTTCAAAACTGAACACCTTGACCAAATGCAACTTTAGAGTGACTCATTTTAAAAATAAAGGTTTAAGTAACATTCAACACGTATCTTAAAACTCTGTTCTGGAACTAGTCCTTTTTCTTGATTCTGAGGAGAGAGTACTCAAAAGCATCCGTAACGCAGTTCCTCAAGACAATCATCGCAACGGGAGATGGCTACTCAGAAAGTAAATAAACCCTTCACTTCTGCCAAGTCACTGGTTCTCCCCAGTGTTACCCTGAGAACATACCTGGCTCAGTCTCTGTTTTCGGCGTCAATTCTTCCTCTCTTGAAATGCTCATTTCTGTCATTTGCTGCGTTACAGGCAAAGCGGCAACAGGCACGTTTCTGTTTAAGTACAGCAAAACACGTAATTTACATTAGTTTTACATTCATAATAAAAGCTTCACCCGTCCAGTTTGGACATTCACAAACTACTGGTGCAGTTCCTACTGATACATTTTCCCGACGCGTGCTTCTACCACAAAACACATTTTTTTTATTCTACTTTGGTTTCCTTAGAAGAAAACAGGCAAGCCTGCAGCAAATTATATCAGCAGATCAATAAAACCCATTTGTTTAACTGCAGCAGTACACCATCAAATATTTGAATAATTTTTTTCATTTACACAGATTCAGAGATCCCTGTCAGGTTACTACTGGTCCTTTTCCTTCCACAGACATCCACTATTATAGGGCAGGATTGCTGCAGGCCTTCAGCTTGCTACACGCTCACAGCTCATTCAAACCTCACAGTAATACCTTAATTTTACCTTGTTTTTTCAGATGTGCTGCCAGCAGCACCTTCACAGTTGTTTAAGCTAGTGTCTGCTCTCTGTACAGATGCAGAGTCTGAGGTAGGACTGTTTGAACCACTGGTTGTTCCTATAGAACAAGAATTTGATGTTATGAACAAACTGTAGAAAATACATTAGCCAAATACTCTCTTATACAGCTATAAACTGTATGTGTAAAATCTTAACTGCTATCACACATTACTTTTTACTTAAAGACATGCTAAACTGTTAACAAACAAAATAAGAGTGCATAAGAATATGTTAACAGAGGAGCCTAAGTGGGAGAGCGAGTCATGGTTGACTGCCAGAGCACATTATATAGAAATATATTTTTATCTCTACTGTCATTTAAAGTATTACTCTCTTTGATATTGTTTCAGTACATAGCTTTCAGAAGTTCTCCTAAAAGATTTTCTAGGATTCTTTACAATCCTCTATAGTTCCACTTTAGAAAACATGAACAAGCCCACACAGCCTTACCCATTGGGCTGATTCTACCACTATTCTGCTGTCGTTGAAGATGTTCTTTGTAGCAAACAGAACACATCCCATTTGTCCTAGGATTTCCATAAAATCCACATCCTGTACTACACAGCATAGGCCCTGGGGTCTGGTTTGTCTCCTGAGTCATCTCGATGCTGTAAATAAAACCAAGAACTGCATTAGGAGCTGGCATGTCACCAAAATCAATTACAACATTATAGAATTAAAAAGTGTATCTTCTCACCCTGCCCCCCGAAGTGATATCAGCATTCTTAAAGACAGTCACATGAAAGTCAACACACTGTTCAACACCGCAATTGTATTGCAAAGTATCATCATTGTGAACCATCATTATGAACCTTCAGAAGAAGAAAAGGTGTCATTTTACTAATACTGAGAAATTACAGACCTATTGGGCACTCAGCTGCATGTGCAGGTTAATTTAACTTGACAGCTAAAACCCCCCACACAATTACCAACCACTGAACACTAACAGAGATATGCAGAGTAAGAAAGACCAAGTTGATAACCACAAAACAGTTCTAGCAAACAACATAGCTTATTTTTTCCTGACTCTCTGCTTTATCAGTGCTGACCCCATATCATTTTGAGGCAAATTCCACCCTTAGCAGCTTTTACTCTCACAATACTCTTCCAAGAGAAATAAAATTAACAACTTCAAACTGTTTAATATGTTCCATTACACAGCTTACACATTTACAAAAGAAAAAAAATCCCTCAAAGTTATAGCAAAACTTCTGAGCCTACCAGAGGCAGCCAGTGTTAACTGTCTGCCAGAATAGAAATTTTTCACCTTTGTTATCTGCTAATCTCTGCAAAGCAAGGTTAGTAGAAAACTGCACAGCAACTAAATGCTTGATTCCCAAAGGCAATAAAACTGGAACGCAGTAATCATGCTAAAAATTGAGGACACACAAGAATACTGAACTAAAATTAACATTTAGTAAAAGCTGCGTACATGGCACCCGAGGACATTTTAGTGTAAACTTCAGGTTGCTGTTTTCCTGTTCATGAACAGTTGCTGTAAGACATGCAGTAAGACAAATGACACTTGTAGGAAGTAAAAAATGCTAAAAGTGAATTTGTTACAATGTACGGAAAATACCTCATGTAAGTAAGGAGATCCAACACTGCAAGTAGTAAAACTTATGTTTCACAAGTATGAACGACTGCAGCTGACGGCTGCCTTTGTCTAGTTGGACTAAACTTCCGGGAGCAAAGTAAACAAGCAAAATTCATCCGCTTGCCTGCTGGTGGTCACAGGACCTAATTTTCCGGGTGTAAATAGCTGTACTATTTATGGCTCTATAACATCTTCCAGGTATAAATAGTATCCTTTCAGGCCACGAAACAGTTTGACAGCCATACACACCGGACAAAGGAGGCAGAAAAAACTACGACCCACTTAGGGAAATCTAAAAAAAATTTGTCATCTATATTTTAAGGCCTATGTCCATATAATACAAATAAAGACTGTACTCTTGCCCTTTTATTACTAAGCAGATAAGATCAAACACTCTGCCAACACAAAACAAACCTCACCACATACTAAATCTTGCTTTAGGTGCTAATGCTACTATTATCCACAAACGAAACCCCGCAGGTCCTTTTGTCTGCACATTCCTCCATTACTTGAAACGCGTGCCCATAAAGAGAAGGTCAAGCGGTTGCTATCCAACGCAGAACAACCAACCCGTGTTTTTCCAGGCTCCAGGACGCGTCCCGGGCGCCACCTGGGTTCATCCCAGAGGCGCCTGCGGCCCGCGCTCCCCAGC
Organism: Serilophus lunatus; assembly: GCA_013399895.1. Taxonomy (NCBI): domain Eukaryota; kingdom Metazoa; phylum Chordata; class Aves; order Passeriformes; family Eurylaimidae; genus Serilophus; species Serilophus lunatus. Next base: position 66,881 of record VXBA01000321.1, read on the forward strand.
CGCTCCNGCCGCCAGCTTGGGTGAGAGGAGGCGCCAGCGAAATCCAACCGCCCTCCCCTTCCAGGGGGAGAGCTGGACACGACAGGCCGCCCAGAAAATGCGGAATCACCAGCGCAGCCGCCTCCCGCCGTCGCTGCCCTTTTCGCCGCCGGCGTTGAGGCCGCTGCTGGGCGTGAGCGGGGCCTCGAAGCAGACACCGCGCCTCAAGCGCGCCCCGCAACCCAGGGCGGGGGTGGTTATGTACCCGAGCGCTCCTCTTCGACAGGAGTTTATTACCTCGGGCATGCTCCGGCCCAGGCCCGTGGCCTCCCGACACCAAGCGGAGCCCTTTTACCGCCGCCGTTATCGGCCCACCTCAGGGAAGGGGGGCGGGTAAATCCCGTTAGAGCGCCTCAGCCACCCACCCTTCGGCCTCGAGGCCGTGGCCGGGCCGGTTCCGTCCCGCCGGGCGACCCCATACCGCGGCCCAACGACAGAAACGAGGGCCCCAACGTGCGCTGAAAGCCCGGGCACTGCGTCAGCGATAGGCTCATTGACCTCAATACCTCAACATCCTCCTCACGCAGAGGTACCACGATTAAACACGAGAAACACCGAAAGAAAATCAGAGTGCAAAAGAGTTGTGCGGAGCGCGTGTCTCTCACGGTCGCACTTGGGTGAAGCAGAGCACAGGGTCGTTTTGGGGGCATCGAGCCGGCACCGTGCGCTCCCCAGGCGGGTGCAGTTCGGCGGCTGACTCGGAGAAAGGGGGGTGGCGGGGGCCTGCCAAGAGCCCACAGCGCCGCACGTCTTAACTGCGCCCCCGCCGCGTCTCCTCCGGCACCGGGACACAAAGACCAGGAGACTGTGGCGCTCAGGAGCGCTGGCGGCCGTGTGCGGGTGCCCGGCCAGGCCGCTCCTCCCAATTCCCTGAGTCACGGTGGCCCCGCCGCCGCGAGGCCCCACGGCGCCGCCGGCCGGAGGAATGCCACTGTCTCGCCGCCCGCGCTGCCCCGCACCGGCCGCGCCGGGCGGGACGAGTCTTTCGCAGGGGCCTCCCGCGGGGAGGCCCGGTCACTGTGCCGCCGTACAGGCCCCAGGGAGCCGAGCCCAGGCAGCCGCCCCTCACCCACCTGTTCCCGGCGGGGGCCACAAACCCCGCGGCGGGTGCCGGAGAAGACGCTGCCGATGGCTTCGGGCCCCAGTCGAGAGCGCCGCGCTGGCGGCCGAGCTGGCGGCCGGAACGCCGCCGCGTCGGTCCTTTGTTCCCGCAGGGGCAGCGGCGCCCGTGCCGGCAGCGGCGCGAGGTGGAACCCACCGTGCGTGGAGGGCGGGCAGCGGGAAAGCGCTGGAGGCGGGGAGACGAGGAAGAGGAAGAAGAAGAAGACGGCGAGGAGGATGAGGGAGGGGTGGGGGAGGAGGAGGAGGAGGAGAAAATCGACGAGGGAGGACCGCGGCCCGCCCGGTGGCCGCGGTTCCTCCCACCGCCCGCCCGCCGGTACATGCGTGCTGCCGCCCGGCCGCGCCCCGCTCTGCTCCGCCCGTTGCCGCTCTGGGGTGGCCGCGGGTACGGGCACGTTGGCGCCTCGCGGCTCGCGGCTCGTCGCGGAGCTCGGGAGCCCCGGCCGAGGGAACGAGGTGGGGGGAGATACGAGATCAAGGTATCTTGTGAGGTTGAAAGCAAAAATGCAGGACCGTTGCCCTGAAATAGAAGAGAACTTGCAATTTAAATTCCCGATTATGAATTTCACGGCCACATTGTCTGGTCCACACTGTCCTCTCTCTGCTTTTGAGATGTTAACATTAAGAAAGAAAGAATAAAGAAGTAGTCGCACATTTTAGATAATACAACGCTAGAGCTAATTCTACCTCTTCTTTTGAAGAGTATCTTCAAAATTACTGTGACATTGACCGAAACGGCCTTGGAGGCCTTTTTTAACTTGGGATGTTTGGAATATCAGGGACCCATAAAGAGAGAGTGCCCTTACTGTAAATTCAGTATTTTATCCAGATAGCAAAAGGGTACTTTCATCTCAGAAACCACAGCTTCCAAAGATGAAGATGGTTTTGGACCTCGTGTCGTTTGCTTGGTGGCATCACGAGCAAGCTGAGCTTCTGAGGAAGGCAGTGGCTGGTTAAATAGAGACACTTAAATAAGTCTTCTCCGATGAACATCTTCATTTTAGAGCAGAAACATACACCATTGGTACTGTCTTGTTCCTGTTGTATGTTGTGAATTGTTCAAGAATGTAGGCATCTGAACCTTAGCAGGTAAGGGAAACAGGAAATACCTGGTTTGGGAATCTGAGGGTTATGGCATATGGAGCAGGATTCTGGGCACTTCTGTGAGAGAGCAACCTCACCTCCTGACGAAGGGCATCTTCCTTCTGCAGACACTTAAGTACAGCATCTCTGAAATATTTTGGTGGAGATACTTCGTTTTTAGACACAGACACGGAGCAGTCCAGCAGAGGGATGAGTGCTCATCTTTCCCACAGGTTCTTCATCTACAAAAATGTTTGACTTACCTTATGGTACATGATTGTAAGCTTTCCCCTAAGAAGGGTAGTAAAAGACTTCCAGTTCTTTCTTCCTGCTACTTTTTTCTATAATGATGGTATTTGAGTAATGACATGTACTCGTACAGTCTCACCTTCTTTGGAGGTGCTAAAAGAAATGCAGAGTGGCTAGACTAGAGGCTTTTTGGGCAGTGGCTTTGTTTTTCTGTGTACTACTTAATGTATTGTGAATTCCCCTTCCTAGGTTCAACTAGATAATAGTTAATTATAATGATGTCTGTATTATTATAATATTATTATTATGATGGTGGATTTGAAAGAATGAGTCATTATTTTCATGGTTATAGATTAGGGAGGTTTGCTGATAAAGCTTTATATACCTTTTTTCCAAGGATATGTGTGAGAATACTAATTTTAATGAACTTCCCTCCTCTTTTGGAAAAGTTCAGTTTTAATTGCACTTCATACTGCTTGACTGAAACAAAATTTGTGCACATTCTTGAAATTAGTGTACCGAGTACATCAGTACAAGTGTTTGCTGTGAATTATTCACTCCATTCAGCTATGATGACGTATTTTCTCTGTTCAGTATTTTACTACTGATGTAACAGTGGAAGCTCCTTATGTTACTCTTGATATTCCTGATAAGTCTCAACTCTAGCAGACCTTTGGTTTCTCCATACATTTCCTGCCTGCCCAGGAAATATTGCTTGATTCTACCTTTGTAGGTTATCTTTGTTTCTCTTCTTTGTACACTGACTTATTTCTGTTGAAGCTCTATCATGAGTTTCCTGTTTTGCCAGAGTGGATTGCTGATATGTTTACTTTGTTTCATGAGTGTAGAGGTGTACTATTCTTGTGCTCAAGAACACTCTCCTCAAAGGCCAACCAATGTTACTGGGATCTGTTTTCCTTCAGCTCTGAGTCCCAAAGTATCCCACCTACCAGTTCCCTGACTATCCCAAAGTACTGTCCTGAAGCCTTGCGTCTGTGCTCTGCTGATTGCCCTTGCTCCCCTCAGGAACTTTATAAAAATAATCTACATTACCTGAACAACACAGAGCACGCCTTGATTTAAGGCATGCTGAGTTGTGAACCTTTGTGATTCTGGTGAACAGGTGCTTCAACTAGGCAGGTAATGTTGAACTTGGCCTCCATTTCCTTTCCTTGTTGTGCCAATGGCTCATCAGTCTTGTCCAGACTCATTTTAATTTTCAGGGCTTACTGTGCTCCCAAAAGTCATGTCAGTTCATGGACTATTCTGAGTAGTATGCTCTTTGTGCAAGTTCTCATATTCTGTTCTCGTATGTCTCATGTTCACCCCTTAAGAGCTTAATTTTAATATGTAACCATTTAATACTTTGATGCTTTGTTTTCTGGCAGTGCTTTAGATAGTTTTGTATCAACAGATTAGCTGGTGGCTGGCTCGGCTACTACTTTAGTTTCTCTTATGACTGCATTATTTTAAAACCAAATCTATGGGCAGAATATAATCCACAATTTGATAGTCTGTATTTGTGGCTGGCAAACTACATCTAACCATAGAGACATATTTCTTCATCCAACTGTTTTCAGAAACACTACAAGGAAGATGCCCAAGTGCTTCTGCCATTCAAAGCACCGCAGTTATTTAAGCTACTCAGATCGTCTAAATCAATTGTTTCCAAAGTGGTGTAAATGAGATGATGCAATGGAGTGCATGAAAAAAAAAGGACTAGAGCTTCAGTAATATATGTATATAGCTGTCCTGGTTTGATGGACAAATTATTGATTAATAATTCGTGGATACAGAAGTATTAAAGAAAATAAGAATTTATTATGATATAAGGAAAAAAGTTAACTTAAAAATATTAAAATACCGACCCCCCCCGAAGAAAGCCCAATAACCACCTCCCAAAAACCCCAAAACCATCCACCAACACCCCCATCCATACCAGTTCCACAAATGAACAAACAACAAAAAAACCTTATTCATCGTTTCAATGTCCGAAAAAAGTTCAGTTAATCTGAAGGAAGTGGCAGAAGGTGTTGATGGCCGTGGGGGGGAGGGTAGGGGAGCAGCAGCACAGGCAGGCACGTGGTGACTCCAAGATGGCGGAAAAGAACAGAGGTTGGCAGCACTGCTTCTCTCAGTGAGGTCCCAGGCCAGAAGAGGGCCGAGGCGTCTCCTTAAATATTCTTCTGAATCTCTGCCCTGTGTGACTCCTCCAGTCCACTCCAAAAAAGGCAGTCTTGCTCTTCACTGAGCCCCCATTGGTCTGTCTGGTGCTGTTCCGCCAAAAGGGAGCGGGGGGGGGGGGGGGGGGGGGAAGGAGAAAAAAGAAAAAAGAAAGTTTTCTCAGTCTCAGCTAACCCAAGACAATGGCTGACTATCTATCTATCTATCTATTTATCTATCTATCTGTCTGTCTGTCTGTCTATCTATCTGTCTGTCTATCTATCTATTTCTGTATCTATATTTATATCTGTATCTATCTGTAGGTGTGTTTGCTCAAAAATGTTTCATGAATAGGGATGCATGATCAAAAACGTTTGAAGACCACTTATCTAAATGATGTCACTTGGGTTCTTTTGGTTGGTTGGTTGTTTTTTTCATTAGCTTTTTTGTTTATTAATGCAATATGCAATAGAGGATCGGCTACTTGCTTTATTCACCCATGCATCTTCCTGTTAGTTATTTTCCTGAGAAAATTGTAGTACTGGTGGTATATATCCACTTTTCTTGATAGTCTAAATTTTTTTGCTACAGTTACGTAGGAATCAGGTAGGGTCACTCAGACTGTGGGGCATTTCTGTTCAATCTAGAACTTCATTTTATGTATCTGACAATTTAAACATTGCTTTAATTTGCCTTGTTGTACTTCTCTGTATTTTTGAGCATCTCCTAGGCAAAGAGCAAACTGTACTTGCAGTGTAGTATGACCACATGTCCTGATACAGAAAAGCTGAAACATGATCAGTTTTCAGTTCTGGAGAACCAACAAGTTTTTCCTAAAAGAGATGAGTATTTGCAGGTTTTGTGACTGTAGTGTTCACAGACAGAGAGGTCAGAGAAGTGATTGTGGAGGTTTAAACCACTGTTTTTCACTCAGGGCATGCCCAGCGATGACAAAATGACTAAACAGAATTTGAACAGCAGGGAAACAGTTTATTTATCTGAGACTCAACCATTGGAAGAAAACAATTTATGGGAACCCCAGACTTAACATAAAAATACACCTGACAAAAAGTTACGTAAAAAAAGGAAAGGAAAAAGAGAAGGGAAATAAACAAACTGCTTCACAAAGGCCAGGCAGACTGGCCAAGGAAAAGCAGGGGAAAGGGAAGCCGCTCCTCTCTCTCTCTCTCTCTCCCTCCAGTGGTATCATTCCCAGCCCTCAAAGTCTCTGCGAAAACACAAAAGAAGTGAAAAGCACCCCCCACCCCAGGGAAGGCACTTGGGGAAGCTTTTCACTTGCGAATGTGCTGGCTTACCTCTGATGTCGACGGAGGTGGGCGGAGTCAAGCCATGGGGCCTGGAAGCCAGGAGGAGAGGGGCCGTGCTGCTGCTCCCCAGCTCACAGGAAGCCGAAGAGAGTGAGGACTTCCGTCTTCAGGCTTTTTAAGCCCTCCAAGTCCTGCGCGACTCTCACCGTCTTCTTCCCGGCTTTGCCCTCTTCGGATTGGCCGGTGGTCTGGGCTCCACCCCTCTTCCGAGATCTTCAGTTCCAGCAAAATGGCGGTTCCCACCAAAAACCACAAGCTTGTTGCATGTAGGTGCTATGTTTCTACCAGCCGCAGGTCACCTGGGCCACCCTCGGAACGGCTGCCACCTCCCCAGGGCACCCGCCGTCTGTGGGAACCCCCCCAAAGAGGGGTCCCTGAGGCCAGTGGGACTGCAGGACCCCTCGCTGGGCTCCCCCATGGCGGCACGGGGCCAGCACGGCTGCCGCTCACTGCCACCCATGGCCGCCGGGGTGCTCCCGAAGTCGCCATCCCAAGCCGGGATCAGCTGCCGCCTAGGGGAATGGATGGCGGTGCCACCGGGAACTGCTGCTGCTTGTACTCTGGAGATGGGTCTGCACGTGCTCCGCGCCGCACCAGCACGGACTTGGACTTGCTGCAGTGTGGCCACCGCTGCTGGAAACCGCTGCTGCTGCTGGCACTGCTGAGCCGGCTCTGTGCCATGCTGGGCTTGCTGGCAGCCACCGCTGGGGCAGGGAAGGTGTGTGCATGGCAGCGCTGAGCTGGCCTCGGCATTGCGGCCGTGTCTGGGTGCTCTCTGTGCCAGCGAGGGAACCTTGCCGGTGCTCCCCGCCTGCCTAGAGTTAGGGGGAAGCTGCCGGAGCCCGCTCTGCGCTGTGCCGGGTCTACTGCCGCACAGGCACTGTGCACAAGCGCAGACACCGCCAGCAGCCACTGCCGAGGGAGGGAAGGCATGCACGCGGTAGCCGAGTCTGCTCCTCCGCTGCTGCCCCTCAGCCACCCGCCCGTATCTCCGCTGCTGCGCCGAGCTCTTGGTGAGTCCCTGCTAGAGAAAACCTGTAGGGAGACGGCTGGGGCAACCCCCGCCTCCTCTGCATTGGAGAGAGACTGGACAGGAACATGGGCTGCCTCAGTCCCCCCACCCCAGCCAGCCCGGAGTGCGAGGGGGGGGTGAAGATCCTGAGTTTTCTTTCTTAAGGGACAAAACCCCCAGGGTTTACAATAGAACAGGGAGCCAGTGAACAGTATTAAAAAAACACCTCTTTTCCTCCTCCCTCCCCCAAAGAGCCCCAGGACCCCCCTTGAAAAGACCCAGCACCCCCCTCCTGAACCCTAACGGTGATGTATGCAGAGAAGCTGCAATATGAAAGCAGGTGAATCTGTGGCACCTGTTTTTTCAATGCAAGTGAGTAATGTCCTGATTCATGTAATGCCCTTGATTGTGGCCCTATTCCTTTGTCTGTGTAGCTGTACAGACCCTGCTAGGCTACCCAGCTCTACCTGTGAACAGAGGGTGCCTTTCATAATATCATTCTTTATGTCTGATGTGAATGTAAACTATTCCTTTTTGACTGATACTATATGTGTTACAAAAGATAAATTTGCCAGGGCACAGCAATTACTTAGATTTTTGTGTGAGATAAAAAGATTCCTACAACTTCATTTGAAGCAGTTTGCCTTTCTATCTTTTCAGAGTGGGATTCTTGTGAGCTAATTTGGATATGTATCTTATAATTTGCTTACCACAGGTGTGTAAATATTTGGTAGGGCATAATGGTGATGGTCCATGAATGTCCTCATTCAGTCTGCGTGAGAAAAAATAATACCGCATAAACAACTTAGCTCTCTCCTCACAGGATTTTTCAGCACAATTCTGTTTTTGTTTTCTCTGATACTGGAAAGAGTTCATGTAGTGGTTTAAGCCACCTTTTATCGTCTAGGGGCAGGTTCAATAAAGGTGACGGAAAACTGAACAGAGTTTGCAGCAGGTGAACAGTTTATTACAGGGGGTTTAAATTAGGGAATTTCACAGAGAAACACTTGACACGCAGAGAAAAAAAAACACAAAAGGGAAAAAACAAAAAAAAGGGAACTGTTCCCTCAGCTAGATGGCTAGCTGAAGAAAACAGGAGGGAAGGGTAGGAAAAGCCGTCTCTCTCTCTCTCCCTCTCGCTCTGCTGGTATCACACCCTGGCTCTTCCAGGTCCTCTGAAAAAACACAAAAAGAAGTGAAAATGACTCTCTCCCACCACCTCCCCGAAGGGTTATGTGGGGGTTTGGGAGAGAGGAGGGGTGCTGGGTCCGCTGGAGGGAGGGTGTTGGGGCATGCTGGGTTCTTAGAGGGTGGGGGGGGAGGAAAGGGGATGTTTCCTTTTAAACCCTGGTTTTTTTGGTGGTTTTTTTTTTTCTCNGCGGGGGTCCCTCCGGCTGTCCCTCCCCACATTTTCCCTTAATAAGAACTTACCAAAACACAGCAGAGATGCGCATGGGCGGCTCGACCCCCTCCCTGGCGGCAGTTGCCGGCACGCGTCAGGTTTAGTTCCAGCCCGGCCCCAGCTTGGCCGTGTGAGCGACGGTGGGGCCGGGGGGGAGCTCGGCTGGTCCCGCCGGCTCGGGGCGGATGTGACCTTTCCGCAGGTTTGAGTCCCTTGCCAGCGCAGTCCCAGTGCCAGCTGGCTGCTGCCC
>VXBA01000321.1:76662-89146 GCA_013399895.1 Serilophus lunatus
TTTCTTTGGTTGAACTCCAGACGAATAAACTGTTTCCCTGTAGTTCAAAATTCTGTTCAGTCTTCTCGTCACTATTGAGCTTGCCCCTTAGTGAAAACACTGGTGCTGAACCACCACAGGTTACTTTCTTGCCAAGAGGAATGGGTGGAAATCACGCTGTGGGGGCCTGTGGGTGCTGAGGACTGGAGCTGTGTGTTTCCCCTCGGAGCAGCCAAAGAAGAACGAGGGGATGGCAGTTGCCTCCGCTTTTAAGGCTTCTTGTTCTCACATGGATCTAGTTACCTTCTCCTGGGCCAAACCGTCTCTTCATTGGTCAGTGTGGCCGAGCCCCGTGTAGCACGAGACGGCTGGCGATCAGCCCCCCGTGGCTGCCGCCCCATCCCTGTCCCGTCCCTGCTCTGTCAGCTCAAAAAAGACAAAAAAGAGCCCCAGAAATTCTGGTGCCTTGGAGCTAAGGCTTTACATTCCTGTCTTTAGGAACAGGGAGACTTCATGGAAATTGAAGCTTTGCAGATTCATGTAAGATTTTGCCCTACTACAATAATCAATTAGAATATTTTGAAATCCATATTCTTCAAGGTTGACTTTGAAGCCAGCTTTTAAAAAAAATTATGCTTTCCATACAGTCACAAACAATGTTTGCAGTGGGTATTTTGCAGTCCAGAAATGTCTGAGGAAGAAACATGAACATTGTAAAACCTCGTATTTCAAAGTCAAGGTTGTGGGGGTAGCCTTAGTTCAGGCCCCTTGAAGTTATGCATTATGCTACCAGCTTTAATTACTTTGTTGTATACATTTTTTGCTACTCAAAATTTTTCTTACTGTTATGTTAATGTTCATGAACCTTTCAGGGTTTGACTTTGTATTGTTAACTTTTTTCTTGCATCTGGCTCTTCTTAGGGTATTGTGATAGTTCATTGCTCCCTTCCCCCTAGCTCTGTGTCCTCTAGGTTCTCAGAAATTCTTGTTTGAACTCCACCTTGGTTGATGGGCAGTTAGGCTCCCTTGGAGTTTATCAGAAACACTGTTCCTGGGAAATTCAGCTGCCTAATCAGCTGCTGTTGTCTAACATGCAGTCTTGGAATGTTATTTATGTGAACCATTTGCCCAGATGAAGCAATATTATTGTACTGGACTTCTGAGGACAATTCCAGTAACTACTGATCCAGATTATGGCCAGGATGGAGTCTGATAGACAACTAAATCCAACCATTTTACCACTCTGTGAACAGCAGTTCCAGATGAGGCCCTTTGAGCTCTGCTGAGTCACGAGTGGCTGCCCCAGTACCTTTCTCCCAGTGTGATGCCTCTTGGAACTTGCCAACTGTTTAGCTTGCAACACTTGGAGGAATGTCACCGAATGCTTTCAATAGGGTCTGGGCTGATACACCCCTCCTCAAAGCTTAGCCACCACCTGTTGAGAAATGCAAAAGCATCCAACATCTGAACTTGAGGAGAATTTTCAACAGGTGCATACCTCTGTACATACTTCTTTGTGTCTGTGTGTATACATGAATTGATTTAAATTGATTTATTGCCATCTCAGGTCTATAAATAAATTAATGCAACACTTACAGTGGATTCCATTAAATCATTTTGTTAGTGCTCAAAAATTAAGAGCTGTTAAATCATAAGATACAAACCATGAACCATGTCTGAGGCTGAGTTTGAGCTAAGCTTCACCTAGGCTTCAAAAGGAGTTTAGAAAGTGAGGGGTCTCTCCTGAGCCTCGTGATTCAGTGGGAAGGTCTCCGTTATCTTTTTGCATCCTTGCCCTTCTTATGTCTCAAGTCTCCATGTAGATAATTTCATACTGATTGTAATCTGAGCTTCGCTGTAAATTTCATCCATGTTGTAAGTAACAGAGTGACCCTTGCCACTGAACTTTGTTAAGTTGCATTTTTTCAAATTTATGTTAAACCTGATTTTTTAATACCTTTGATGATGACCGTTGAAGGGATGTAAACCACTCATTCACAATAGGTGTGGAAGAAGCTAGAAAAGTGCAGGTGTAATTTGTTGGGATTTTTAGAAAGGAAGTGACCCCTTAAGTTGGGAAATTATCTAGAGCTCTCCAAACCACCTTTTGCCTTTAGCAGGGATAAGGAATCCTGATGATTTTTCTTATTATTTGAACTAAAGAAGTCACTGGTGGTGGTAGAGTAGAAGTCCAATAATGCTGAACAGAAAAACCAGAGACATATAATGCAGCCTGGGCTACTGGCCTTTTTTCTTGGTTACATAAAGGGATCTCCCTTTTCCTCTCATTTTCCAGTCTGGGAGGCTGAGGATATATGAAGATACTCCAAGAAGACTCAAAGTTCCCAGCCTGTATTACTGTATTATTTTCAGTTTGTTCTGCCAACAAACACAGGCTTTGTTCTTGCAGCAGCTATTTAATCTGCTTTTCTAGTGGATGGGAACTGCATTCGTCATTTTCCGAGTATCCTCTCAGTGGTCTCTGAGGGTTGCTGTCTCAAACCTCAAACCTCTAAGGAGCTAAGCATTTGCATTTTTCAGGAGCTGCTGAACTTCTCAGAGGACTCAGATCATGTAGTAAATGAAAAAGTATTTTTCTAATGAAAAAAAATATGTGTACTGGTTTGGAGGGGCTGGGATTGCAGGGGGTCAAAGGGGTCATGGGGCTTGGGGGTGTTCTTGGATTTTGGGAGGGGGAAGATTGCCAGAAACCCCACTTACTAGAGTTAAAATTCTGTTTCCCTTAAAGCCTTCGGGGAGGGGAAGGAGGGGAAGGAGGGGGCTGCTCTACCCGTGCCCCACCGTTCCCAGGATGGGGATCGGGGTGACTCTGCTTCAGCCTGCCTCCCTGGAGCTGGAGGAGGCTGTTCTCAGCGCGGGCTGCCTCAGTACCCTGCCATCTCGGGACGGGCGGTGGCAGCTCCCCAGCCCCCCGGGAGTGCAGGACGGANAGAAACCCCACTTACTAGAGTTAAAATTCTGTTTCCCTTAAAGCCTTCGGGGAGGGGAAGGAGGGGAAGGAGGGGGCTGCTCTACCCGTGCCCCACCGTTCCCAGGATGGGGATCGGGATGGCTCTGCTTCAGCCTGCCTCCCTGGAGCTGGAGGAGGCTGTTCTCAGCGCGGGCTGCCTCAGTACCCTGCCATCTCGGGACGGGCGGTGGCAGCTCCCCAGCCCCCCGGGAGTGCAGGACGGAGTGAGGACGGGAGGGTGCCTTTCCCACCTGCTCCCGCCCCTCCCCGCACAGTGTGCGTGGTCTCTTGGTCCCAGCTTGGGCAGCGGCCTGGGGGTGTGGCTGTGGGGGAGCCCCTGCATGGCCTGGGGGAAGCCTCAGGGCGGTGTATGGGATGCATGGTCATCCCCCCAGGCCCCTGGCACAGGCGTGGCGGCCCTGCNTCAGTACCCTGCCATCTCGGGACGGGCGGTGGCAGCTCCCCAGCCCCCCGGGAGTGCAGGACGGAGTGAGGACGGGAGGGTGCCTTTCCCACCTGCTCCCGCCCCTCCCCGCACAGTGTGCGTGGTCTCTTGGTCCCAGCTTGGGCAGCGGCCTGGGGGTGTGGCTGTGGGGGAGCCCCTGCATGGCCTGGGGGAAGCCTCAGGGCGGTGTATGGGATGCATGGTCATCCCCCCAGGCCCCTGGCACAGGCGTGGCGGCCCTGCGCCGGCCCCGGACGGGAACCTGAGCACAGCCACTGCTTTTGAACAGCGACGGGGGGCCAACGCTGGCACTGTACTAGCGATAGAAGCGGCAGTGGCGCCAGGGCGTTCCCCGAGGTGCTGCAGCCATGAAAACAAAGATGGTGGGCAGGACCAAAAACTCGTGATTCTTCGATGGGAAAACACCAGAACCAAGGCGGGCCTCAGCCCTACTAACCAATGGAGAGAGAGCTTGGCCAGGGAGAAAGCAACGAGATCCACGCGAGAAGGAGGAGGCTTAAAAGCTGAGGCAATGGCCCCGCACCGTGCTCTTCTTCGGCTGCTCTGAAAGAAGGCACACAGCTCCGGTCCCCAGCAGGGCTCCCACAGCGTGATTTCACCCATGTCTCTCAGCACGAGAGCCATTTCCAGCTTGCAAGCAAGTAACCCCTTTGGGGAGGTGGTGGGAGGGAGTAATTTTCACCTCTTTTTGGGTTTTTCAGAGAACTTCAAAAGCTGGGGAGTCCCTTCCAGCAGAGGGAGGGATAGAGGCAGCTTTTCCAACCCTTCCCCCTGTTCTTTCCTCTAGCTGTCTAGCTGAAAGAGCAGTTCTCTTTTTTTTTTTTTTTTTTCCCCTTTTGTATTTTTTTTTCCCCTGCGTGTTGGGTGTTCCTCTGTGTAATTCTGGGGTCCCTGTGGGTTATCTCTACTTCCCTAATTTAAACCCCCTGTAATAAACTGTTCACTTGCTGCTAATTTTGTTCAGTTTTCCATCACCTTTATTGAACTTGCCCCCTGAATGCTAAAAAGTGGATTAAACCGCCACGATATGTTAGAGGAGAAAATAAATAATATTTAAACAAGGTCCTTGAGACAATCTAAGGCACTGTTCTTAAAAAAAAGCATGCACATTTGAAAAGACACAGAGGAACAATAAGAACTTCTTTTCAAAATCTCATGGAAAAAGATTTTTGGGGTTGAAAGGATAGAATACAGATTTCAGTTCCACCAACTTTAATGAAAACCACAAGCTTCTGTTGTGATACAATTGAGTAAAATACTCCAGGAATCCTTATGGAAGTCATTATTCAACCTCTTGGTGCACCACTGAAAGAGAGAAGAAAGCTCCAGCGTCACAAGTTACTTTATATGGGTAAACTCCTTTATCCATCCTGAGCTTCAGTGATTTTACTAATTACTGGGGTGATGTTGTCCAAAACGTGGGCTCATTACCCATTACATAGTGCCAATTGACACATCAAGGTAAGGTATTTCTATTTGTTATTCTAATTTGCATAAAGTAGGGAGCACTGTGGGAACTCATAAAATGCTGTCTCACTGATAAACAAGACTTTATGCTACTTATATATTTTAACAGAGGCATCAGCATTCATTGGTTACTGGTTGCATAATTTTTTTCATTACTTAATGCTCAAACATCTATTAACTAGTTATGTCCCAGATGGAATTACCTTTCCCTCAGTTACTGCTTAGTTCTGCTGACTTCAATGCTGGTGACTCTCATCTAGCCTATTCGTTTTGGGATTGTCTTCGCTTTTCCTTAGAACAAAAGATTAGCCAAGCATACAGTGGTCCCAATACAATTGTGTAGTTACTTAAGATTTTATTTTTTTTTACTTAAGTAATTACGTAGTTGCTTAATTGCTTGTCTAGCTGTACCTACTGATTAACAACTAAAAAAAAAACAATTGAGAAGTTTTGATTCAAATCTTGAGGGATTTAAATCTTCAGGGGCTTGATATGGTCTTGAAGGGTAATAACCAGCAGCTTTGGGGAACATTAGTACTTGGTTTGGTCTCTACTTTGTAGTTTGATTGACATGGACTTGAGTTGGTTGAGTGATGGCAGCAGCACTAGAGTGTGTCTGGTGAGTCAAGCAAAAGGATAATTCTGCATGACAAGGAGAAGCTCTTCCCAGCCTGACACCTGCACTGTGCTGTGCACTGCATGTCGGATCAGAGCATCCCTCTAAACACTGTGCAACGTGGCTGTGCTGGCTTTCCCATGCATTCAGGGAGGTGAGGAGTGCTAGCTTCTCCCCCCAAAACGGTACTTCAGCACAGCAGGGACCTGCATCTGCATCAGCCCATCTGAAGTCCCTATCCAATGTGTACGGGCCCATCCCACTGCAGTGACTTGCAGTACAGAGGCCTCAAATGTACAATGAGAGACCATGTCAAACTGTGATTACTTGCAGAGCTTCTTCAGCACTGATGCCTGCTTATAAAAAATAAGGATCTAGCTCTCTGAAAATGTGTAGGCAAGAGGTTTGCTATGAAAAGGGTGTCTTCTTTGGCCATTTTAACTTTAATAATCTCTTCTTTAACCTTCTCTTTTTTGGAAATGCCTAGGCAGCTATTGTCTCAGGAAAAGAGAGAGACCAAGACCAAAAGATACCCAATGAAAGGGGTTTTATTTTCTTCTCTTTCTAGACATGAAAATGTTCACTGTTGCACCACCACTGCTGGCAGAGGAAAAGAATGATATTGAACTGGGATGAACAGAGGTTTTCATCATGGTAAGAATAGGGCAGATAAGAAATCATTTGATTTGTGTCAGATGGCTGTCGTATTTTAATATTACAGTAGTGGCCATGCTGTTTCTGATGCCTTTTGGAACTGTTTGCACTTTGATTTAATCTGAATTACAGCTTTGAAACAAATTCCCTTGAGGGGAACAGTAGCTGTCAGCTGTGATTATATTTAATAAGTGCAAATGGGAAATTTTTCATTTCACCTCTTAATCTTAGCCCACTGAACTCTATTGAGACTTTTTGGACGTCTTTTGCTTTTTGTCTCTCTGGGTTCCGAGTTACATTACTACCATGTTCTTGATATGAAGTTTTTTAGCAATCACTCTAGTCACAGAAAAAGATATAATACCAGACAATACAGAAATACATTCTCTCTTCTGCATTATATAGGGAATAAGTTGATTTTCCTTTCTCTACACACAAAAAATATCAGTGAAGAAACGTGGCTAAACAAATGAAGATGAAATGGTAATGTTTCTTCCAGTTTCTTCTAGTAATTTTGACAGCACTTTCTATATGGGAATTTTGTGCAGTAGAACTATATCAGTCTAATAATAGTGCTATATTTATGCTGGAATTAATACAAATGTGAGTAATCTTAGGAAGAAGAGTGTCATGCAAGGATTCATGCTGATATAACTCTACTGAGATATTTATACCAACGTGGTTTGACCCATAAATTTCTTCATATAGATAAAATGCTTAGCACAAATAACTAAGGCAGAAACTCACACCTAATATACAGCAAGGCTAAAGTTGTCTGGAGTGAGGTGATAAGAGTGGCTCAGGTACTTTGTTCTGCATATCAATCAGTGCCTCTGCTGTTTTAAGAGTATCATTGTCAACTGGGAAGGCTCTTCATCAGTGTACCGATATAAATGCTTCATGATATTCTTTCCAATACAGGGTATTTTTTTCCACACAGTGTATGGCATTCACTGAGGAAAAACAAATTTAGAAACATCTGTAGCTAATTTTAGTCTGGAGGAGAGGAATGGCATTTTCAGGGATGTCTGTAGCCTGGAGACGTTAACAATCACACGGGCAATGTGTATTTTATATAAATGAGTTAGAAGTCTCTGGGCAGTGCTGCTGTAGTCTGGACAGTTACTATGACAATATGCGCAACTAGCATGATGGCTGATTTATATGCAAAGTTATGATTAATTTTAAGTGGGTTTGTGGGTTTGCATTTACATTTCATCTCAACTTTTTATTTCACAAGGACAACTTTTTGAGAAAATTTGACCTTCATTAACTCCTAATAAATACTTCCAGTTGATTTTAGTGTTGCATGACCAGGTCCTAACAGCATGGACAGTACAATAAGGAAAGATTATTTATCAGTATTTGCTGTATCTGGGGAGTTTTGTGCGTATTTGAATTTACTTGGTAGTAACCCAAGCTGAGATCTGCACATAGACACTGTATTTCCCTCGTATAACATGATTGCCAGCTTTTGTATTGCTGATCTTTTGGGCTTGGCTTTACTATCAAAATATCTGAATGATGAGGAGCAGAAAATGTGCATTCAAAGTGCATCAGGGCTTTTCTGGAATACTGCTGCTAAGTGCTACAGTACCTATGCAAATGGATATTTGGTAACCTACACGATCATGATGAAGTGGAGGAGAGAGGCTTTACTTTGGGGAGGTCACATATGGAGGACAATCACCAAAGTAGCAGGGCAAGGAGGCAAAACCTAGGAAACAATGAAGAAAAATTACTATATTTAGGGAACTAGGTAGGCATTGCAGAAGCAAGTCTTGCGGATAAATGAACTAACAAAGTGTACTTTCATGTTTCTCTTCTACGTCTTCCACTTTGCTGTCTGTCTGCTTGTACATTAACCTGAATTCACATCAGCTGCAGGCACTGAAAGCTCTGTGCGTGAGAACCTGTCTCTCAGAAACTCAAATAACAGTGTTTCAAAGGAAATAGCAAATCAGAGCTGTATGCAGACAGTCTTCATGGATCTGGACACCAGAAAAATGTTCACCAAATTTATTTACTGCTGTTGATAGTTCCTGCCACCCTGCGAAGGGTCCATACACGGACCCTGGTGCTGCTGGGCAGTGAATTTTTATGACAATTTCCTTTTGACAAGCATAAATGACTCTGCCTCCTGCCAGAATCTTACCTTGAAGTGTCATAACCCTTCAGCTAGTGATTCCTTCTGTATTGAAAACAGTGCCCCATGGAAGCTGAGTTGCTTTGATGCCTCTGGAGGTGAAGCTGGTGCTTCATGAACTCTTTCAGCCCCTGGAGTTTCTAAGGGGCCTCAAAGAGGAAAGGAACCTTGAATCCAAGGACTGAAGTTTTCAAACCAGGATCTTGCTGGTCCTACTGTTCAAACTTGCACTTTTTGCACAGCCTGTATGCAGTTGCAATTTAAGGAAGACAGAGATATTGTTTGTGCAAATTGAATTTAATTTTCCCTTTTTGCCCATTAAACCAAACATCATTTCCCATAGAGAGCAGGAAGATATTTTACAATGCATTTGAGGAGGTATTACATGGCGAGTAACAATCCTTTCTTTGAGCCAACAGGCCAAAATATTTAAATTGAAGACATAGCAAAGATACACTTACCACCTTGTCAGAAAGTATATTTCAAACAAACGTGACTTCAGTAAAGCATGCTGGAGGTGAAATATGTGTTCTAGTGGTGTCACATCCTGTGAACTAGGGCAACTGAACCAATACAGAGTCTCTTTTGCCAAATGAATGTCTTCATGTCTGTGAGACAACCCTGATACCATACCCCAGCAGTTCTTCCTTAGGAGGTGGCATCTTTAAGTGCACTCAGACCACTCGGAAAATTGGTGTCTTTCTCTCTCTGCGATGTTTTCCTATATTGCTCCAGACAATACTGCGGATGACACATCAGAACTGGATTCTGAGGTTGATGTTACAGACCAAAGATCATTTTTTTTCCCAAAACAGGCTGTGTGATTACCCTCCATCTGCTTTGACGAATGTTAGACAGTTACTTACATAAACAAGTCTTCAGCTGTGGTAGCTGGAAGAAAATAGAGAGATTCTGAAGACAGGAAAACACATAGTAATGTCCATGCATCCAGTCAATAGCAATCTTGAGGACTGCTGAGGAGAAGACAGTGGCAATATGTATAATTCAAGAGATGTGCTCATCTTCATCAGAACAGTTCTGCTTGTCAGATTATTGTATTGGTTAGCACCTGCAGGCCACAATGTAGCATCATGACCTTTCCTGTGCTCTATGTGCTTGCAGGAGGTCTACTATGTGTATATTCCTGTTGGAAGCATACAGATCTCTGTCTTCTGCAGCCATTCATTACTCTCTTCTCCCTAACAATACCCCTTATTGCTCCCAGAAAAACAATGTGTTTGTTAAGTTATTTTGTGTTGTCTTTGCTAAAGCAGATATCCAGGCTTCTCTTTCCTTGCCTCATGCTTTTTTTCTTTCTTGGAGAGCTGCACCTGAGGCAGAACGAGCTGCGACTTCCTATGCACCCTCGTCTTCTTGACAGCATGGCAGTAGGAAAAGCAGAAAAGGCTTTGCCTGTGTAAGCACTGCTCAGCGATAACAAAACCAACTCTGTATTATCAACCGTATGTTGAACACAAATCCAAAACAGAGGCACATGCCAGCCAGTGTGGGAAAATATACTACTCCAGCTAAAATCAGCACAGACCCCTAAAGTCATTGTTACAACTGCTGACTAGCACAATGCTTGACTTGCCGCCAGCTTGTAATGATCAGCGTCACGTAGAATGTACACATGCCATGTGTGTAGTGCATCTGCCTGCCTATTACACTGAAGTGGGAGTTGCCTTTAAGGTGGTTGTGGCTGTTTACTCACACTGACTATTCAGAAGAGTCAGATCATGGAGGTAGCAGGATAACATCTCAGAATTTTTCTTGTGTGATCCCAAGGTAGGGCATAGCAATTTTTGATTGCTTTGTGGCCCATATTCAAATGCTAGCAAAATGCCATAGGGAGTGGAGGTCAGCACTTTTAAAAAGATGTGAAACCTCCAGAGGAAACCTTCCATGTCTGAAAGCAACTCACTGTAAAATGAAAGCTTATTGGAATGCTGCTACTGTGTGCCTGCTCAGATGGTATACTTAGCAGGAACTATGTAATCTTGATGTAACCCAAAGAAAGCAGACAAGCACTAAGTAATATCCTGTATTGGGTTGGCTTGAGTTTGTATCACTAAAGCAAATGGGCTTGCACAATCGAGCTGTATGTATTCATTGCAACTGCTCTAGACTGCTTTTAGAGAATTTGTTGACTTACTTGATGTAATCCCAAAACTAGAATAATCGTGATCATGACACTAGAATTTAGTTTCTCTTTAGATAATAATATTATATAGGCATTCAACAATCTGGGTGTACTCCTGTCTTTTTGCACCAAGGCTCCAGCTATAAGCTTATAATGAAGGTCTTCAACAGAAAAAAACTACCTAGAATTCACTACCAGTCCTAAACTAAATATGGTAAATAGCAGTTGTATCGTCTTCCCAATTCCGTTTCAAGTTACGGCCCAAGTACAAAATGGCAACATCTGTGCATTGCCATAAAATGCCATAGACTAGGGTTACAGCCATGTCAGAGTATGGAGGCTGAGCTGCCAGGCTCACTGAAGACCATTGCTGAAGACCATTCAGAGATGCTGCTGATTTAACAGACCTCAAATGCCCTGAACACTAATTCAGAAAGTCTCTCAGCAAATGGCTAGAACAGGGTAGCTGTTTACCTCACTGCTTCATTATTGCTGCACAAGTGTCACAATTCTTTTTCTTCAGTAGCTAAGTGAAAGAACTATTAATTTCCCTAAAAGATGAAACTAAAACCAGGCTGCCACTCTGAGCACTGATAAAGAAAATGCTGAGATGAGAGTAACAACAGGGAGCAAACTCCTTTCTTCTGTTCACAATTCTCATTTCATTTAATTGTCCAGCTTTCTTTGTAGTGAACACCAAAATATAATAAAGAGGAGCTGTGTTTATTCAGTTTGACTATGAATCAAATTACTTTTTGTCTTACAGTTAGCTGCTGTCCTTATGAGCTGTACAATCTGTAAGGCCACAATTTCAATCCTCTCCCAAATTACATGAGAGCACACTATATGTGTGCATATGTGTGTTTAAACTGTCTTTCCTCTGTGTGTGGTGAGAGGATGCCAATTGTCATCATTACCAAAATACATATGAATAAAAATAATGCAATATGCAGTACTCTATTTTTCGTGTGCATGGGATGTGCAGGGAGATAGTATTGGTACAGCTTACAGCCCAGGATTTGCTCTGCAGTGTCTTGACATAAAGCTTTCTGTAAACTGATGTCTTGCAGGCTGATGCCTTGTTATTTAATAATGCAAAATATAAATACATCATGTTACTTCCTTATATATCTCCTTGGGTAAGAGGAAGCGGGTATTACAACTATGATCTTATAGTAATGGCTCTCTCCATTAGAGAAATGGTGAAAAATACAGAAATTAGAAACTTGCAGTATTTGGTCAATATTAAGTCATAGTCCAATATTTGAAAATGCTTGTTCATTTATTAAAATAGGAACATATTTTCAGAGTTCAGGGCCCTTTACTGTCCTTCCTTGAACTGACAACATGAGAAAATAAAACCCTTGGCAATTTTCATCCTCCAAGGCTACTTTTCTCTGTTTCCTCAGGAATGTATTATTTGCGTGGACTTTTAAAAAGGATGACATAAATGCAAACAATAGGAGGTGAAGGCTAACCTACTATATCAGCACTGTTTGGTTCTGTGTTATTGCTGAACATTTCTTATAGCTGGCAGTGCAGTTCGTGTGTGAACTCCAGCAGTTGTCACAGTCCCTTAGAGAATTGTATTTTAAAAGAAGAACATTACTTAACACTTGAAACTGTGACAAGTCTCTGTGGAACTATAAAATTACAGACAGTTTTGCACAAGTATGTTTTAAATGACAGCAGAGCATCCTTCCTTCACAGAATCACAGAATCACTAGGTTGGAAGAGACCTCCAAGATCATCTAGTCCAACCCTTGCCCTAACACCACGACTAGATTAGACCATGTCACCAAATGCCACGCCCAGCCTTTTTTTAAACACATCCAGGGATGGTGACTACACCACCTCCCTGGGCACACTCTTCCAATACTTTATTACTCTTTCTGTAAAAAACTTCTTTCTAATATCTAACCTATACCTCCCTTGATGCAGCTTGAGACTGTCCTCTCGTTCTGTCAGTTGCTGCCCGGTGGAAGAGACCAACCCTCACCTGACTACAACCACCTTTTGTGAAGTTGTAGAGAGCGATAAGG